>JAHBCN010001569.1:0-42500 GCA_019359885.1 Listronotus oregonensis
AATTTGTCAAAAACATTTTCTTTTCTTGTAAATCTTATGAGGGCTGGTTATCGAAAGGTTAAGTTATGGTACTTAAATATTTATTATACCGTAAACTGTTAATATATATTTTTTTCTACAATAAAAGCGTTATCAAATAATTTTAAAATAAAAAAAAAACATATTTTTTGTAATTTAGTTATTAAGGGCGATTTTTAAGTGTTAAAACGTTACAAATATATTGTTAGATATAACTTACAACATAAAAATATATTCATACTACATATTTAGCTATGATTTTAATTTACATAAGGTCTATTCCTACGGTTTTTTTTAGCATAGGTGGTTTTTACCCCCTAAAAATAAAAAGCACACCTGTATCTGAAGATGAGGAGGGTGATAGATATTACGGCACCTAGGCCTCAGTAGGCCCGTTGTGCTTCCTCCTAAAGGGGACTCCTCATTCAGTACGCCGCCCATCCTACTGATTTAAAGTAGGTGAGAACGTCGCCGACGGGAATCTTCTTGATGTCGGCTAAGGAAAGCCAGTACTCGCCCAGCAAGGATCTTCTCTTGGACGAGAGTGCAGGGCAGTCACAAAGGATGTGCTCCACCGTCTCGTCTCCCTCACCACCACAACCTCTACATAAAGGCGTATCATTTATACCCATTCTAAAAAGGTGCTTTCGTAATGAACAATGTCCGGTCAGAACTCCCGTGATTAGGCGAAGGTTCGCCCTAGACATTGCCAAGTAATGTTTAGCTGTATCTCTGTCAGGATAGTTCAGTAACTTCCTGGAAAAGTTACAGTTTACTGTTTCATCCCATCGTCTTGTAAACTGCTGATGGGAGTGTCTTATGATTAGGTCCTTCATCGCAGACCCTGTCAGACCTACGAAAGGCTCGGGTCCAAAGGTTTGGTCCCCGCAGCCTTCCTGGCCAACGAGTCAGCAATGCGGTTGCCTTTGGAGTGAGCGTGTCCTTTGGTCCAGCAGAGGGTGACCACGTTCCTGCTAGAAGCATCCGCAAGGGCACGGTGACATTCTAGTACCAGACCTGAGGTGTAGCGTGGTCTCCTCAGGGCTAGTAGTGCCTGTCCGCAATCCGTATGAATAAGCACGACCTTATCAGTAATGTGATTACTGATTATTTCTTTTGCAGCTATGGTTATGCCTGTGAGCTCAGTTTGGAGGACACTTGGCAACTCACCCATACCCCATTTAATGTTTAAGTTTAGAGATTTAGAATAGATTCCACATCTTGTACCTTCTTTTGTTTTCGAACCGTCTGTGTAGATGTTGATTACACCTGCCACGTTTGTGTTCGATTCTCCCTTGATGTCGATTTTGTAGGGTTTGTTAAAAACAAAATATGGCGCAATAGAGTCGACTTTTGCTTGCAGGAGTGGAAGCGAACCTATCGCCTTAATCCACAAGCCACGTCTCTGTGCGCCAACTCCTACATCAGGCATTATACCAACAGTGCGGAGGCGCAGCATAACCGTCACAACAACCTCCTTGATGAATATGTCAAGGGGTGTGAGGTTTAGGATTACCTCCATGGCCCTAGTTGGTGTTGTTCTCATGGCTCCAGTGATGTTGAGACAAGCCATTTTCTGAACTTGGTCTAGTTTTCGAATGACTGTCGTCTGCTGGGCTTTCTGCCCCCAGACAATAGCACCGTAGGTTAGCATAGGTCTTATGATGGCCGTATAGATCCAAAAGGTGACTCTAGGTGACATTCTCCAGGTTCTGCCTATGGTCCGGCGACACTGCTCATAGGAAATATATGCTTTCTTGAGTCCTTTTTCCAAGTGGGAGTTCCATGTTAGCTTACTATCAAAGGTTACCCCTAGGTATTTCACTTCTGTAGAGAAGCTCAGTTGTGTGTTTAGGAGTTTTGGGGCGTTCAAGTTCACCAAAAAGCACACCTTAAGCATATATAAATTTGATCTAGAGAGTAAAAGCAACTTAATTCCAAAATTTCATAAAAATGAAACTGTACAAAAAAATTCCGGAGGTCAAATACCTTTTTCCACTGTACTATAAATATTTTGGGGCTGGTCTGGCAAACAGTTATATCAAGAATATAGGTGCCCGACCTAAATTTTTATATTATACTGATCAAAATTCCTTTAAATAGTAAAAAATTTTACTTACATATCAATAAAAAAAATATAACACAATAATTTAAAAAATATGTACAAGTTACAGATCGCCAGACTGTTGGTTTATTACTTGTCTAATAAAGTAATAAAGTCTATTTTTGTACTTTTTCTGGTTTGCCTTCCTTTAGGACGGTCACCGCTTGGTCTATAACTTTATCCTATATATTTTAATTTTATGAAAAAAAAAGCTCCCTTAACAAAATACATTTGTTCTTTACAAAATCCAATCTATATATTAGTCACAGCATATTGTAAAAGTCGCTTGATTGGGCATTTTTTTATATCTATATTTTTTGTTTTTGTTATTTTATATTTATAAATAAACATATAAATTTAAAGAAAAGAATACCATTATAAATAATTCTCTACGTTATAATTTATTAGAGTTAACTGAATTTTTAAGTCATACTTCCCGTTTTAATTATATCGTTATTTGCATTTGGCTTTTTGCTCAGCTAGCTGGGGAAATTAAAACAATTTGATTAAATTTGAATTTAGTAAGAAAGGATTGTGTCGAAAATATTTTGAATTTTTTAAAAAGGTTGGTTATTTAAAAACTGAATCTTTTAATATAAAAAATAAAACTTATACCATACATTACCATACTCGTACTGTAAAATATTAAATACCAGTTTAAATTTTTAAAATTCGCCAAAATAAATCCAATTTCTTGCATCTAAAATCATGCAATTTTTTTTAAGAAAATTCGTTCAAAAATTCAGTCACCATTGTTACAAATGCAATTGTCCAATTAAATCGTTTTCTCTTTATTTATTTTTCTCTATGTTGTTTTTAAATAAACAAGGGTTCAATTACAGTTTCTACGCAGTACAGGCTATAGCAGAAGAGACAGAGCCGAGATTGGAGTCATCATCGGTGATATAATATTTCTCCATTGCAGTGTGTTCATTTTCTGGTCTAGAAAGTTAAAGAAATCGATTTTTTTTACATTTACATATTTTAGATATTCAAGAATATCTCCTTAGGAGGATTTTACGAAATTTAAATTATTTTGAAAGTTATAGCTTAAGTTATTGATGGGAGCAATAAATCTAGAATCGATAGTTCTGAGTTTCGAGTTAAAAGGGCTCCAAAAAAAGAAAGAAGTGTTCGTCTTTTAAAGAAAAATTTGTTAAATATTCAATCTGAGGTAAAAGAAGGCCCGATATATGCAGATCTAATTAAAGAATTGTAAGTAATGTGTACAGGGTGTCCTATTTTCGTGTGTTTTACGGGTTTCTCGCTTATAAGTGAAGTTACAAAGTTGCGGTTTTCGCGACACCGTGCTACTTTTTTCTCAAACGAAAGATGCCGCAAACAGATTTGTCCTAGATCCCTTAGTTTCTTCGCTACAGGGTGATTTTAAAAAAGTTGCATTTTCGGTTACCCCTCGTATCTTAGGTATCTGATAACTTATCGAAAACATCAAAAAAGGGGCCCTTATAGAACTTTTTACGCAGAATACAGTGGCGTACTTGAAATTTTTCTCGGATTTACTTTCTTTGAGATATTAGCCAAAGTTGCACTTTTTTAAATGGAACACCCCGTATATTTTTTCGTCATATTATTTGCCACACTGAGAGCTTTCTAAAAATATAATATAGTCGAAATCTATTTTTATAAACAGCATGAAAACATGCACCTATTTACTTTTTAACATAGGCGGCTTTGGTTTAAATTAATGACAGTCAAATTAATCAACGTCAAATGCCTCCTCGCACTAAAAAATAATCTAGTAATATAAACATTTATTAACAAGACAACCTAATGGATAAAAATAACAATTTTACGCTAGAATTGTTCTTAGCCTTAAAAGACAATCTTAACTACTAATTTTATAAATACTGTTCGAATTGGTGACCATGATGTCTTATGCATTGTTGGCATAGCGTCTGTAGTCTTCTTAAAGCATTTTCAAATATGAAAGAGCTGGCTTGCAACTCTCTAAAGGCATTTTCCATGGCCTCTCTTAATTCCTCAATTGTTTCATACCTCCTCGAGTATATTTTACCTTCTAAATATCCCCACAAAAATAATCTAAAACTGAGAGGTCCGGAGACCGTGGTGGCCATCGAATAGGTCCGTGCGTGGTTATAAATCGATTAGGAAAGTGCTGTTCCAACCAGTGTTGTATCACGTGAGAGTTGTGAGCCGAAGCTCCATCTTGTTGGAAATAGATGTCATTTACTTGAACCAAGGGAATATCTTCCATAATAGTCATTGCTTTTTCTTGAAGGATTTGTATGTATCTATCAGAATTCAAATTTCCTTGGTAAATACAATATTCAATTCTTCTTCCCAAAATAAAACAAGAAACATTGAATTCAAACCTTCCCTGGCGTTCCCTGGGAAAAATACCGTGTTCATTTGCCTGGCTCCAAAACCTTGAGTTATTCCTATTGAGGATACCCGCACTGGTAAAATGGGCTTCGTCCGACCAAATGATCTTCCTTTCAAAATTATTCTGCCTTTCACACATATTGAGAAACCAGTTACAAAACTCCACTCTCCGCTCAGGATCGCCAGGATGAAGATTGTGCACAAGTTTATACTTGTAAGGTTTGAATTTATGTCGTTTCAATATTTTTTCGACTTTTGTTTTGGATACTCCGATATTTTCTTCTATTTGCCTGCAAGATGTCCCTGGGGTATTTTCAACTGATGCTAAAACATTTATTTCAGCTACTTCATTATCTTTACTATAATTTTTCGGCCTAGGTTTATTAAATGACCCATATTGAATTAGATTGTTTTTTATTTTACGAAATATGCACCTATCAGGCTGTCTCTTTCAGGATATCTATATAGAAATCGAGAAAAAAGTCAAATTTAAAAAAAATATTATTTGTTCTTCTAACGTACCTATTTAGATAAAGCTCCGCCGCCTCATCGACGTCTTCGTTGGATAATATGAAACATCTATTCATATCATACTTTTCAAAATGTTCAAAATTTTGGTTTTGTGCCATATTTTTTAGATAAATGATAACGATAATCTAGGAACTAGCATTAAAAAATTCAATAGCAATCATTTGGCGTTGATTAATTTAAACCAAAGCTGCCTATGTTAAAAAGTAAATAATTGCATGTTTTCATGCTGTTTATAAAAATAAGTTTCGACTATATTATATTTTTAGAAAGCTCTCATTATGGCAAACAATATGACGAAAAAATATACGAGGTGTTCCATTTAAAAAGTGTAACTTTGGCTAATATCTCAAAGAAAGTAAATCTGAGATAAATTTTAAGTACGCCACTGTATTCTGCGTAAAAAGTTCTATAAGGGCCCGTTTTTATCTTTTCGATAAGTTATCCGATACCTAAGATACGAGGGGAAACCGAAAATACAACTTTTTTAAAATCACCCTGTAGCGAAGAAACTAAGGGGGCTAGGACAAATCTGTTTGCGGCATCTTTCGTTTGACAAAAAGTAGCGTGGTGTCGCGAAAACCGCATCTTTGTAACTTCACTCATAAGCGAGAAACCCCGTAAAACACACGAAAATAGGACACCCTGTACTGTGATATCTGATAGACTAACTAAAACTTAACCTAAAACTTTAAATGCGTTTTTTTCAAAACTACTATTTTTCAGCTGGCGTGCATGATATTTTAAGTTCTACTTAACCGATTTTAAAATTTTGTGAGAAGCTTCCTCATACATTCCTCTATATCATCAGGAAGATTTAGGTTAACATTTTGATTTTCACTATTTAAAAAAAAATAGGAAGTACTAAAAAAACGTGAAAAACAACTTTTTTTCAAATGACCACCATTTTGTTATTTTTTTTACTTCTTCGATGTTGAGGAGATAGCTGACTCAACGATTTTTTGTTTCAGATGATCAGAAGAGTTGGAATTCTGTACGACAGAACACTCCTTCTTTTTGAACCCCCACTTTACCAGCCGAAAACTTTTTGAGTTTTTCATTTTTTTAACTTTAAATTTTTTATGTATTTCTAAAATAGAAATAAACAAGCAGTAACAAAGTAGATAGTAAAAATATTCTTTTTTTTTAATCAAGTTCTAACCCCCTAATGCCAATAGTTACAATTTCTCGCAGGCTGACACCCTATAGTCCGGGAGCCGGCAATCTTAAAAGTCCCGTGATCGCGGATTTGCAAAATTTTTATATAAATTGATAGCTTTTAGTTATAGGAAAACAATGCATTCGGTAAACCTCGATTTAGTTGGCCGAAAATAATAAAAAAAATATTAAAAAAAGCAAAAATGTTTCCCCGTCATCACGGATTTCGATAAAAAATGGTGTATTCTATAGAAAATTTTGTAATTTAACGTAAAAAAATTAGCTTACCAATTTTATCCAGCCGAAAGGGCCGGCTTTCCTATTTAAAGGGTGTGATTGAGGGGTAAAATTTCCCCATCATTTCGGAAAACTTTTTTTTAATTTGTTTCTTTTTATGTGACCTTAAAAATATTTTGGTACGCGTGTCTAAAAACGGCCGGAAATATCGGGCTTACCAGTTTTATTCTATACGGGCTCGATTCACATCAATAATAATGAGTCTTAAATTAAATCATTTTACTCTGTAGTAAATGTTTTCTGTAAAAGTATTCTTCTATCACTATTAACATGATTCTTTATATAATAATAATATTAATCCCATTTCATGAAAAATTACCACTTCAGAAGTTCTTTTAATTTTCGACAGATATTTTTCTCCATTAATCAAAGATACAGAAGATCAATTCGCAACGAAGATAAAATACCATTCTCAATCACGGTCCTCTACAAAGTAGACCAACTGATTTTAATAAAAGCAGAGTACAACATTTGTTGTACTCTGATAAAAGACTGAGTAACCGTAAATTTAAAGAAGCGATAGTGAACTTTGTATATGAATATTAAATAAATAATTGCCTCAGCTCTATTTTTAACAACATAAAAAAATTTTTGACAGTTGAAGACAAGTGTTTTACCTACAGTTATATAAATGAAACAGTCACTAAAATACACAATGAAAATTATACATGCTACCATGAGGAAGCTGATACAAGGATTTTTTTTCATCTGAACAAATGTTTACCTCGTCATAAAATTCTTATAAAGTCAATAGATACCGACGTTTTAATCATTTGTCTTGAAAATATACACAAATTCAAAGACCTGAAAATATGGATGATAACTAAAATCAATAAAGAAATTAATTAAATAAACTGTACAGATCTTGCAGCTAAATTAGGTTCATCACTCTGTCGAGATTTTCCGGGTTTTCGTGCCTTTACAGGTTGTGACTATACAGCGGCTTTTATTCGTAAAGGAAAAATAAAACCATACAATTTATTGATACAAAATGAAGAGTATCAAAATATTTTTGAGCATTTGACGGATCACAAGACATTAATAATAAAGACAAAAACAGATATAATACAACGATTTACTAATGAAATGTACAATGTTGAAAATAATGATGTGAATGCTGCAAGATTTAAATTATTTTTGAAGTTCTTTGCAAGTACAAGTGACAAAGTTGAATTTTACAAAGGCATGATAAATTTCAATTCGAGTAACATTTTGCCGTGCTGGAAAAAGTTATCACAACAAAAATTACGCACAATATTTGTTAATAAAATGTGGCAAAATGCTACAGAACCATCATGCATTTCATATTATCCGACCGAATGTGGATGACAATTTACGGAAAATAATAAACTCGAACCATTGTGGTATAACGGTCCAGCGGCACTATTAAAAGTAGATGAAATTCTGAGTCAACATGAAAACTATAAAGAATGTGACGAATCAGAGGATAAAAGACATTATGATTGTGATGATGATAGTTTAGATGAATATTAAAAAATATATTTGGCTTTCGTATAAAAAATTGTTTATTATATTATCTTGAATTAATAAATTTATTACGATATTTAAATCAACTGGAAAAAAATGAACTCAAATAAAAATGTTGCTATATTTCCATCATATTTACCTTTCAATTTTCTTATCAAACTTTAAGTGGCCTGACTAAAAAAACTGAAAAAACAACTTTTTTAAATGACCCTATTTTGTATTTTACTTCTTCGATATGAGGAGATAGCTGACTCAACGATTTTTTGTTTCAGATGATCAGAAGAGTTGAAATTCTGTACGACAGAACACTCCTTCTTTTTGAACCCCCACTTTACCAGCCCAAAACTTTTTGACTTTTTCATTTTTTTAACTTTAAATTTTTTATGTTTTTCTAAAATAGAAATAAACAAGCAGTAACAAAGTAGATAGTAAAAATATTCTTTGTTTTTTTTAATCAAGTTCTAACCCCCTAATGCCAATAGTTACAATTTCTCGCAGGCTAACACCCTAGTGGATACAGGAGGAAGATGTAAGGGGTAAAAGTTTTTAAAACCCGGAAGGAGTCGTCTTGGATGGGGTTAAAACCCGGTCAGGTAAGTAGGTAGTCACAAAACCAAAGTTAATCCCAAAAGATTGACAAGTGCGTAGATATAGCAGAAAAATTTTGGGGGGAAGGGAGTTTGGTTTTTTTTATTACTTTAATGAATTACAATTTTTCCAGGCAGACACCCTAGGGGATATCGGGATAAATGTAGTTGAAGACCGTTATTGATATTATACTTTTAAATATGTCGGGTAAGTAGGAATTAATATACCCTTCTTCTTTAAAGGTCGTTGTTTTTGCAACTTAAAAAATTTAAAATTAAAATAAATAATAAACTCCGTTTTTACTTTTTTTTTCCTTGGGTTTTTATCGGTTTTTGAAACGTTAAAATCAAGCAGCTACCATTATAAAAAAGCTAATTTTAAAAGTATTTTAATAAGCTACAACTTTTTAAATTTTAAAATGACTTCGGGTTTTAAGATGACCTTTTTGAGGGCGAAAAACCAAAAAAAGGTATTTTCTTAATAAATTTTTAAAAACCCACCGATTTTTTTGGTTTTCCCTTTTTATCTTTGTTTATTGTTTTTGTTTTTCTTCTTCTCCTTATTTTTTTAAGCTACAACACTGTCTTTTTTAAAAAAAGTCTCAGAAATATTAGTTATTTAGACTTATCTTTGGGTAATATTATTGTAATTTTGTTGGGTAATTCTATACAAATAAATATAAAAATAAAATATATAAAATGTCAATTTAGTAAAACGTATGTTACATTACATTAGGGTTTTTCTTTTGCACACAAAAACTTCTTTATTCTAACACGATTCATCAATCCATGTCAGTCTTTTCTTTTTAACTTGAAAAACGGAAAAAAATATAAGATGGATGCAAAATGATTTGGAAATTTTGGTTCATTTGCTTTTATAACCGTAAAAACAGACCTAAAGTGTATATATATATAATTAATATATATATATATATATATATATATATTATATATATGTATATATATGTATACATATATATATATATATATATATATATATATATATATATATATATATATATATATATATATATATATGAATATATATATATATATATATATATATATATATATATATATATATATATATATATATATATATATATATATATTATATATATATATATATATACATACTATATATATATATATATATATATATATATATATATATACATATATATATATATATATATATATATATATATATATATATATATATATATATAATATATATATATATATATATATATATATATATAAATATATAGTATATATATTCTAAACCTATATATTATATAATTGAACCTATTATATATACCCCCTTACTCAGTGACATATTATTATATAAGACTTATGTAATATGTTCAAATTATGAAATATATCATATATATTTTACTATAACATATATATATTAATATATAACAATAATTTAGGCTTTTAAAAAAAAAAAAAAAAAAAAAAAAAAAAAAAAAAAAAAAAAAAAAAAAAAAAAAAAAAAAAAAAAAAAAAAAAAAAAAAAAAAAAAAAAATTCCTATATTTTCCCCTTTTACAAACCCCTTAAAAAAATTCCATTAGTAATAAGACTTTTGTAGACAGTTCCAAAATTAGGAAAAACAAATTTTATCTAAAACCCTTTCACCCCTCTTTTAAATAAAACCCAAAAGGGAGATTTAGGTCTTTTAAAAAGTTTTTTTAACTTAACGTACTTTGCCTTGTTTTCTTTATTTTATTTAATTTTTTTGGTTGTGGACAAAGTTTTACAATAAAATTAAAGGTAAAATGACAAAATTATATTTCAAGGCACGTTCTGTTGACAAGATTAATGCTACTCTTTCTTTTTCTTTAAATTTAATCAAAATAAGTTTTATTAAAATAACCTTACAGAAAAAAACTAAGGCTTTAAATACATATTTTAAATATGCTAACCAAACTAAATTTTGGCAAACTTTAAACAATAAATTTAACTTTATATGGGAAAATTTTATACCGGATTAATAATGAAGTTTTGTTTTTAAAAAAATATACCTAGGTATCTGCAAAATTTTATAAAAAATTTAAATGATAAACGGATTTAGTCAAGAATTAAATTTATTCGGTAAAATTTTACGAACAAATGCAAACCGAAATTATACAATTTGATGTAAATTAATTAACATATATCGTTTTGTAATAAAAACACAAATCTGAAAACAATCTTTTCAAATTGAATTTATTTTATAAATTATCCAATCTCCATTAAATAACATTTTCTCAATTATATGAAATTCAATATCGTATATCAATTTTAAATAAAAATATTAGGTCAATTTCAGTAAAAACAAAACGTTATTAATTTTGTGATCTTTTTATTGTATATCGTTAAGTAAGTTTTGTTGTCAAAGTTTTAGACAAGTTGACTTTTTAAAATGGTGAAACTTGAATTATTGATTACAGGCTAATAAAACAAATTATATGAAAAAATAAAATGGTAACTTTTATTTTACATTTAATTATATTATAACACACTGCTGTAAAAGAATAAATATTATATAGACAACAAAAATAAAAAAAGGTTGAAATAAATTACTTTTTTTTAAGATTAGGAAAACAATAAATATTGATCTGGTTTCCTTCGTAACAATTTTGTTAAATAAACTAATTTGGACACAACAGCATAGCTCCGTAACTATTATCATATATTATTGTTGAGTGGTCTTGAGTCATAGTATCTAAAATATTGTATTGCTGTATTTCCCCATAGGCAACAGCGAGTGGTGGAGAGTTCTTTCGTGTCAATGGATTCAGTCATATTTTGTATGAAAATTTGGTAAAGCTTTTTAATTAAGTGGGGTTTGTTTGGCATACAGCAGCTTAAGCATGAACTTGGAGGCGAGATATTCTCTTCTACACCATAAAGGTGGTTCAAGACTCTCAACCATAATTGCCATAGTGGGCGAGGATTTCATAACTCCCAAGCAAATTCTTAATGCCTTATATTGTAGCCTATCAAGCTTCACGAGATGACAGTTGCTAGCAGAACCATAAAGAATGCTACCGTAGTCTATGATAGATCTTATAAAAGCTCTATAAAAGAGCAAAGCTATTTCTTGATTTGCCCCCCAGTGAAACGAACAGACTTGTTTTAAGATATTGATACCTTTGTCAAATGTAAATATTCCCAATTACCCTGCTGAAAACATATCAACAAATCTACAATTTAATGAATACTTATCCAAGTACCCCAAGAACAGTCTGGTTATTTACACAGACGGCTCTAAACAAAGTAATAAGCTTAGCGGAGCATTCTATTGTCCACAATTAAAACAAAGCTACTGTTTTAATTTAAACACTAATCTCAGTATTTTTACTGCAGAGGCAGGGACAATTTGTCATGCCCTGCAATGGGCCAAAATAACAAAAATAAAAATATAATAATATGTACTGACTCTCAATCAGTCTTACAAAACCCCTTAAAAATTTTCAATGAATCAAAGTATTTACCCACACTCTTTTATCATTAAAATTTTTAATACTATTTACCAATCACAAAATAATTTTTTTATTTTTTGTGGACAAAGTCGCATTCCGGGATAACCGGGAACGAAGCCGTTGAAAAATTTAGCAAAAACATCAAGCTCAAATGAATATGATAATACAATAATCATACAGGATTTCTTACCACTAATAAAGCAAAATATTAAAAACAAGGGGAAATTCAAGAGTGGCAAAAGTATGGATCGGAAACAAATACCTTTATATAAAATCCATTCTACAATTCATCCACCCATGGCATCACCGTAATAACATACCTCTGAAGAATTACGAATGGATAAGTAGTGATGAGCGCAAGACCAAGACCAAGACCAGGCTAGTCTTGGTCTGGGTCTGGTCTTAAACTGGTCTTGGTCTTGGTCTGCAAGCCAAAGGGAAGGTCTTGTTCTTGGTCTTGGTCTTGCACCACCCAGTCTTGGTCTTGGTCTTGGTCTTGCTGCAAGAGTCTTGCTGGTCTTGCTTTTTTTTGGTAGTGATAATTTAAAATAAGTAATCTTAAATAAAATACATTTTTTAATACTTAAAAATAAATAAAGATGACGACTATATTTTTTAAATTAGCATTTTAAAATTTACCGATTTTAAGCTTACACGTACATTTTAATTATTTGATAAAAGGCATGTTTTAAATATAGGGGTTTATTTTGTTATAGCGCATCATTTTTAGTTGAATTGTGGCACATAGAAAGATTTTAGTCATAACAATTATTTAAATTTTCTTCAAAAAAGCATATAAAATAAAAACAAATCTGTGTACTGTGTGAGCAGAAAAAAAACGTTTAATTTCAACCAGATGTGAAATTTCCGTGAAAATGATTCTAATATGTAAACATTGATTTCTGATTTTAAAAAAAAGTCATTCAGGAATCTTTTCAGTTCATATAAACTTTTAATCTTTAAAGTAGTCAAACATTTGCCGTACAAAGTTGGCACAAATAATTTATAAACATTCTGTATATACAAGGTGGCTTAATAGTGTGACAAAGCTCGAAATTTCCGAAACTGTTTATGATGGTGGAAAACTGCGTTAAATATGAAACCATTTTCTATTTCAAAATTTTCCGAAAAATCCACTACCGCTTAAGAAAACTTCTTTATTTTTAGCTTTTAACCTAAAATAAAAAAAAAATATGGCCAAAAATCCATTCAAAAAATCACGACCCTCAATATTATGTTGAAAATTGTGTTGAACTCTCATATAGGAACAATATCAAGGAATACATATGATTCTGAAATATTATGTTTCGTCTAAACCGGAAGTAATATTTAAAATTCATTTATATAAAATTATGACATAAGAATAAATTTTTTATTAATCCATCTCTTTAACATTAATATCTTAGTTATAAGAAGCAATCCAGCCACTTCTTACAGTGTTGAACAAAAATAAGGTTTTTCTGTATTGTAGAAATTTTTGATCCACCCTGTAAGTGGCATCACTAGATAGCTTAAAAAATACATTAGGAATATGAAAGTCATTTTTAGCTTCTATAACTTTTGTTTCCCTACTTTTTCTCTATCCTAAACGGTTTCGGAGATATCGAGCTTTGTCGGACCATTGAGTCACAATCTTATTATTTTTGAAACATGTTATTCAATTTACTCGTTATCGTTGTTAGAAAACTGTATAAAAGACCAAAGTGATTAATTTAAATATTATTTAATTAAGAAACCTGTTACCTAATGAATAATTGCCGTTTTGGCAGTTCTTGACACATTTTTTGTCACGCCTGTATGAAATACCTCTGTATATTGAATATAAAAATTAAATAATTTAATTATAATTATTTAAATATAATTATAAAAAAGTCGCAAAAGTGCAAGAGTCTTGCAGGTCGGTCTTGGTCTTGCGTAGTCTTGCACTCCTCGGTCTTGGTCTTGGTCTTGGTCTTGCATACCCCGGTCTTGGTCTTGGTCTTGCAAGCGAAAAGGTGGTCTTGGTCTTGGTCTCGGTCTTGGTCTTGCTGCAAGACCAAGACCAAGACCGCAAGACCAAGACCGGTCTCGCTCATCACTAGTGATAAACCGTTTAAAGCTTAATCACGGCTGCTTTCCTAGCCACTTGCACAAAATAGGACTAAAAGAAACACCTTTATGTGTGTGTAATGAATATGGCGACTTAAATCATATTTTTATAACTGTGAAATAAACAAAAATCACACCAATAGCCTAATACATTTTCTCATAAAAAAACAATTTTTCTTGCCATTATGGATACCTGAAATTCTCCAAAGTAGTGACACCGAAATATTTTGTATTTATGTAAATATCTAAAATCTGTAAATGCAAACATTTAATACGATTCCCCCTAATCTTTGTTTTCCCCCCAATTGTACTATCCTTTTACCTGTGGTCTACCAAGTAATGTGCTTATCTGTAAAGTCGCCCTGATCGACCCCTGGGGTGAAGTGTTATGACCCTGTCAATATATGTATCCTATTGTCAGTATAAAAGTATTTCCGTGGCCAAAGCACTCGTTTGCAAGGCCAAAAAAGAAAAAAAAAACTAATTTGTTCAGGGTTTTTCCCTATAATTTGGCATTCTTCTAAAGGTATTATTTAAAGAAACACAAAAAAAGTGGTTGATAGAAAAGTTTTAGGATTTTTGAAAAAGAAAAATGGAAAAATTAAAAATAATTTTTTTTTGGAACACCCTGCATTTTATTAAAAATATGAAATCTTTAAAATTATATAACAGGTCTATGTTTGGATCAGTAGTTTTGTTCAATTATACAAAATACATCAATTTAACTTTAAATTTTTATTTTATATGCAATAGAACACCCCTTCTTTAGTCTGGTAAGCCGTGAAAGCCAAACAAAACTTTTATGTTGGATCCCGCTTGGCCTTAAATTTATTTTCGAATTATTACAAAACTGATTATCCAAACATAGACATGTTATATATTTTTGACAAGGAAAAAACGCGAATAATTTATATTTTCAACAAAATACAAGGTGTTCGATTAAAAAAAAAAAATATTTCGATTTTTTTATTTTTCGATCTTCAGTTGTTTTTTAAATGTCATATTTATATCCCAAAAGTTTTGTATAAACCACTTTTTTGTATTTTTTTAAAAACCCCTAAAAAAATTTATTGCCAAAAGAAGTGTTTGATTTAAAAGCCAACAAATAACATTCGAACTTAACAGGTTTATAATAAAAACTAAAAAAGGCAATCACTTTAAGGAGGGTTCATTTTAAACCAAACCACCCCAAAGTTTTAGTCCTAAAGATTAAAAGTAGCATACAGAAAGTAGAGCGGTTTTCCGCTGTACTTTCTGTATGCGCAGTACCTGGTGTACCCAGGCAGGTCAGGCAATCAGTCGACTAGTTACTCATCTATCCTATTAAAACAACTATGATGTGAAATTTATACCTAAATCAAACACTCCGGAAAAAACACAATTGTCACCAACTTGAAAATATTTCAGAATTTGCCTATGTATGGTGGGACACCCTGTATAAAGGACATTCTCCATAGGTTGTTCCAACCAAGGTTTTTTGTACCCCGGTGAGACGGTTTCGAAACTGTTAAGTGTCGACTTTGCACCGACCGTTTTATGTCAGTACAAAAACGACGAAGTTGGAACATGGACCGTACAATAAACAGTATTTTACGGGGTTGGAACAAACCTTATATTTTTTTAATAACGCAGCAACAGCTAAAAAATCAGTATCCTCGTGGAAGTTTTTAATTTCAATTTTTAAAACGAAAATTTAATTATAAAAACAAATAATTTTTTGGTTTCCCGCAAATTTTGGCATCAGCTTTTTGAGGGCCCTTTAAAAATTAGATAAATTCTGAAATCCGAATTTACGGAAAAGAACTGGCCATTAAAAATTTAAAGATTTGGGAGAAAAAAATCTTTAAGAGAAAAATTATTTGGCTTTTCTCCAGAATAAAGATATTTATATATTGTTTTTTAAAAAATTATACTTTTTTTAGAGATTATTATGGAGAGCTAGTCTGCTCTCGCAATAATAGTAACAAAAAACATGAAAAAACATAAAAAGGTTTAATTCTTTTAAAATTGAATTTTTTTAAGTACTATAAAAAATAATTATTTTTATGAAATTATATAAAAATAGAAAATAAACTTTTTTTTTTTAAAAAATTAATTTTTTAAATATATATTTATTTTAAAATTTATTTTTATTTACAAAAAGGGTTTGACACAATTTTAAAATTTTTTGATTATATTACTTAAAACAGATCAATTTTATAAAAGAATTAAACCTTTTTATGTCTTTTCATGTTTTTATTACTATTATTGCGAGCAGACTAACATCTCCAATAATCTCTAAAAAGAAAGTATGAATTTTAAAGAAACAATATATATAAATATCTCATTCTGGAGAAAAGCCAAATAGTGTTTTCTCTTAATTTAATATTCCGAAATTAAAATAAACTATAAAAAATCTTTGCTGGCAGTTTCTAATTAAAGCATTCTGGGGATGAAGAAAAGAACAATTGAGAAGTTCGGGACCTGGCCATTTGGACTGTGAAAGAATACATGAAAGTAGCATCTAGTGTTACTTTACAGTGACCACAAGGAGAGAATGTGTTAAACATTCCTCAAAGCAGAAATGATAAAAATATCTATAAAAAAGCAAAAATTCCCTCACAGCTCGTTAGTGAGTAAGAGAAGGAGACTTTCTTGTAAGAATGAGGTCATTAATGAAGAAATAAGATGTAGGAGACGCCATTTGCTAGATTTCTCTAATTGGGATACAAACAATGTATACAGCGAAAGAAATAAAATAGTTCTGGCTCTGAAATCCAAGCTTTTTCAAACCTGCTGTGGCTGTGGATATAATATGCATGTGCCAATTATAGTAGGAGAGCTGGTGAACACTCATAAGTAGGTTCTTAAGGCAATTTAAAAATTTGTGAAATTGCCCTTGAAGGAGCTCTAAACATAAAAGCTAAAGTCTGGCTAACGGGTAGCGGCCCCCTGCCAACCCTTGATTTTTTTTAATTAGGGGCCGCTACTCTTCAGCCGAAACTTGGTCCCCAAGTTGGGGGCCCTTTAAAAACATAACCGCTGTGTTCACACATCATTGTTGTGGTTGAGCCCAGTAGGATCTTTTGGAACATGCGCTAGAGTTGCTGGTTATCGGCAACTCTCTTGGCTATCGTATCGAACGGGATCCCAAGCGCTGATAAGTGAATGACATCCTGTGCCTTAAGCATGTGTCTCCAACTGCATGCCTCTGAGATAAAGGCGGCCTCAGAATATCTCTAGCCAGCACTGCGGTAATGCTGGGCTCTGCCGTGGTGGACTAATGCGCCCTGGCTCCAAACATGAGAAAGAACAGTGACAAGGTGCGCTGAAATGGATAAATCCGTTTCGAGGTGCCACTCAAGGTCACAAGCAGACAAAAGTGCATAAACCGAAACGGGTGAATCCGTTTCGCCAGGTGCCCACAAATCACCGGCGCCTGAGTTCACAGGAAGGACTAATCCATCCCGAACAAACGCAGGTGCTTGAGGTTCCTGAATCCAAACAGAAGGCGGACAGAACCGCCTTTATGGGAAAAAGGGTTTCTTGGCTTTAAACAGAGAAGCGGATAGAACCGTTTTTGTAGGATAAAGACCGGAGATGCGGCCTCAGAAGGAAACATCTGGTTCTGCAACAAGGACCTGGCTACCTGTCACTGGGCCGGGAGAGGGAGGACATGATGGATCTAATCGTCTGCTCATCATACTTCCTCCGGAAGACAGGACACCAGAACACATCAGAACACATTGTGCTCGTGTCCGGTAGCGACACAGTAAGAGAGATCATAAACTCTTTCCCAATCTGGTATCGGATTTATTGGAAGTCCAGATCTATTGGGAGAAATATAAAGGTGGCGAGTCACAACCAGACCAGGCAATTCGCGGTGAAGGGCGTAAAGTCCATTCACTTCAGCCTACTACAAGCCTAAAAAACAGTTTCAATTTTAATGTGCATAAAGAGTCTACTTAAAACTGTTCGCCAGCTCTCTGACTATTAGGAACATTCTTAAAAGTAACTCCCAACGTTAAATAATTCTTTATTCTGCTTTTAGACTTTCTTTGCGACAGAGAACGTGATTGTGTTTTTAAGAAATTACATTTATGTTGTGTAGCCCCAATTATAACTTTTTATTAAATGCTTGCACATGAAATTGTGTTTTATAAATATCATCAAAAACACTTATGTTAAATAGAGGCAAAGTTCCTATCCAAAAAATCTCGGCCTTCTTAAAGTACTAAAATCTAAAATAGGACCAAGTTCTAACCACAACTCTTTTTCAACTTGGCAAGTTTTTTACTGATCTGTCTATATTAGACTTTTAATACAGACAAGGCAGTAAAAAATTGCCAAGTCAAAAAAGAGTGGAACAAATTTGTAGACAGAACTTGGTTTAATTTTAGAACTTAATACTTTAAGGAATACAGAAGATTACGAAGTAAAAAGCAACCACCTATTTTTGCCAGTGAGTGAATATCTTCTTTTCTGAGTTCAATAAATGCAAAAAAATGTGGAGGGGGAAATCATGCCTTTTTTCCTAATATACCTTCCTCTGTAGGTAAAACCTAACCGTCAGACTGAATATAAAGTACGAAAAATGCTCACTTTAATATTCGTTAAACTTAACCTGGTTTGGGGTCTGTAGTGATGAGGCAAAGCAAAACCAAGACCAAGACCAGGCTAGTCTGGTCTTCGATGTGATGCTTGCAAACAAAGGAAGGTCTTGGTCTTGAAGTCTTGGTCTTGCACCATGATCTTAAAATCTTGGAAGTGTTGCTGCAAGAGTCTTGCTAGTTTCTTTTTTTTGTAATAATTTAAACTAAAGTTATATTGGAATAAAACATAATTTTTTAAAATTAAAAAAAAAAAAAAAAAAGTAAAGATGGAAGCTATATTTTCTGCATTAAAATTGTAATATGTACCAATTTTAACCTTGCATACGTTTAGAATTTTTTGAGTTAAAAGCCTATTTTAAATGTAGAGTTTATTTATTTATGCTTCATTTTTAGTTGAATTAAGACAGTACACCCTTGGTCGTGGCACTTAAAAACACATTAAGTGGTAAGAATTGTTTACATTTTTTGAAAGGCATATAAAATTGAAAGAAATACAATGTACTGTCTGAAATTTTGTAAATGATTCTAATGTGTAAACATTGGCTTTTGATTAAAAAAAAAAGTTATTCAGAAATCTTTTAGTTCATATGGACTTTTGATCTTTAAATTAGTCAAACATTTACCGTGCAAAGTTTGTACAAATACTTTATTAACATTCTGCATATACAAGGTGGCTCAATACTGTGAGAAAGCTCGATATCTCTCCAAAACCGTTCATTATGGTAAAAACTGAATATGAAAGGATTATAGAAAAAGGGCGTAAAATGTGTTTTTAAATTTAGAATTTTTCGAAATTCAGTGCCACTCCAGAGTAACTCCTTTATTTTTAGCTTTTAATCTTGATATAAAATGTATGAAAAATCCATTTAAAAAATCACCACCCTGTATATTATGCTGTAAAATTGTTAAACTGTCATATAGAAACAATGTCAACAGATAGTTTTTTAAATATAATTTTTGGTTTTGATAAAAATGACGTCATTATTATTCTTTTTAGCATTGTTTTACCTGTTACGTCAAAACCGGAAGTGATTGATATTTTTAAAATCCATTTGTATAAAAATTATTCCTATATAAGATGAAAAACATATTTTTTATTAATTCCTCTCTTTTGCATGTATATCTTAGTTTTAAAAAGCAATCTTATGGTGCCACTTCTTACAGTGTGGAAAAAAATGTTTTTTTGGATTTTGAAAAATTTTGATCCACCTGTAAGTGGCATCACTAGATAGCTAAGTAAAAAAAAATATATGAAGTTATTTTCAGCTTCTGTAACTTTTTGTACCTAGCTTTTCTCTCTGTCGTGAACGGTTTGATGGGAAAATGAAACAATTGTCTTTTTAGTAAATAAATGTGCTGGCATTTTAAATTCTAAGATAATTGTGGCCTCAGAAACTCAAGTTTAATCAGATTGCAAAATATTCTAAAATACCCCCCAAATATATGATATTACGGCCCTCTTTCAGGGCGATTCAAGTAAAGTTTTTAATTTTTTTTCCTTTACTTGTGTCCTAAAACCTACTTACATACCAAATTTCAAGCTTCTACTTCCTTGGGAAATGCCCCATAATTTTGATGACCAAGTGAGTCAGCCAGCCAGTGGGAGATTTCCAAAATCGAACATCCTACAAATCACATAACATAATTTTTCAATATTTTTACCATCAATAAAAATACTTATGTAAACAAACATACCACATTTCATACTTTTATGTGAAACGATGACAAAATCATGATAGGGGGAAAACACGATGAAATGTTTTGTGTAATATATACATTGGGTACATTCATGGGCGTAGCGAGGTACGGGCAGGGAGGGGAGCTGCCCCCCTCCTTAGAAGAGCGGTCGTTCGCTGGTAAACTGTAATTCTGACGAGCTTCAAAGCTGGCTTGTGAAATTTAACTATACGTGATGTGATCTCTAATATCATTTTTGTTTACATCATTTCTTACACCAAAAAATGTCACTTATAACGACAAGGGTAGCGTAGTTATTTTTGTTATAGAAAAATTAATTATAAAACGTTTTGTAAAAATCCAAAGAACTTTAAAAAAGTAGTAAAGAACCCTAAGTAAAATAAATATAGGAGCGAAGCAGGGGGGCGGGATGCGGGGTGAGAGGAGAGGCAATTCAAGCTATTTCTGATTTTTGGCTTCGGTGAACTTTAGCTTCATTTTTAAACAGCAATATTACGATATATATTTTTTTTTCACTTATTTGTACACCATAATAAAACACATAGGGTCTAACAAAAATTAGTATTTTACTCACATTATCACAAAATTAAATAATTTCTTTATTTCCCATATAAAATATACCAAAGTAATATGGCCGACTAATATGAAAAAAGTGAGAAAGCATACCAACAAAATAAGATGATACGATTTCATTTTGTTTACAATTCCCTCCTTGAATAAGCAATGTTGCCAGATGTTTTATAATAATTTGTTATTATTAAAGGTTTTTTTTGTTCCATTTACCAAAAATTAAGTTTTTTTATAACCAGAACTAACAAACAAACAACTTTCAAACTATTACCTAGTTCTGGTTAGTTTTCGTTAGGTTTTCCTCGTTAAATTGTAATTTTTTTTATCATAAATGCGAGGTCAAACAAAATGAAACAAGAAAGTCTTATATCTTAATTTTTTGATTTTTTATAGGCAAAAATAGGGTGGACCTCACTTCCAGATATTTACCTATTTAATTTTATATATATATATATATATATATATATATATATATATATATATATATATATATATATTTTTATAATATAAATATATATATATATATATATATATATATATATATATATATATATATATAAAATATAATTTTATATATATATATATATTTTATATATATATATATATATATATATATATATATATATATATATATTTCAGGGTGTAAAAATATGATGCTCACGATTTTTAAAGGCAAATAGGGCTCAAAAAAAAGTCAAAAAGCCAAAATCATATGAGTCAAAAGTTAATTGTTTTTTAAATACGGCCTTTCAAAGTTTAAAGTTGGCAACACCGCGCCTGTTTCATTGAAGCGACTCTCAATTGAACCTTTTTTGTGTTCTTGCATTTTTACTTTTTTTAAGGAGATGTTAATTTAAGTACATACAAATAATAAAATTACTTCCTGCAACTTATTTTGATATTAAATTTAAGAAAAAACAATTTACCTAATTATTGTTTGGTTTTTATTTGTAATTAGAAAAAAATTTGGGAAATCCAAAGAATGGGCTTAATATCCATTTTAAGAACACAAATTATTATGTTTTAAAACAGCACTTTTTTTTTGTTAAAGAATAGGACTTCTCTTTGCACACTTTTCTTTTCATCACTCTTTGGTACACATGCAATACGTTTTTTTGAATTTAAAACATATCGGCATATTTTCCCGATTTAAAAACAAACAAAATATCTTGGCGGATCGGTGAGCTTCTTTGGACAACTGACTACGCACAATGATAGCTCTGTTGCCAATTGTTTTTAAGTTTTAACCGGGAGAACAATTGTTGAAAAATTATTTATTTTTTATTTGTAGACTAAAACATTTAAAATTTAGTTTATTTTTTTATCAAATGAATCTACTGATAAGCGATTAAGACAAAGTTCCCAGTTGTTACGGTTTACAGAAATAACTGCTTTCAAAGTGCATGACTTTAACATCGTTTAGACAAAATCTGTCAAGTTTTGACACATATGTCATATAAACTTTTCGACTTATTTTGAGCTCCACTATGCCCATTAAAATGATGAGCATCATACTTCTTACACCCTGTATATATATATATATATATATATATATATATATATATATATATATATATATATATATATATATATATATATATATATATATATATATATATATATATATATATATATATATATATATATATATATATATATATATATATATATATATATATATATATATATATATATATAATCTAGTTGGGTACATATATAATCTAGCTTAGTACATATACCTGATTAGATTATAAAAAAGTATATTGTATGTTAAAAATCTATTAAATCCAAATACCTGGTTTTTATTAATATCTATTTTTAAGTGAACAAAATAAAACTTTTAATACCCCTTCTTATTCTCTTTTTCACTGAAAACTAAAATACGTCCGTTGTAAATGCAAGCAGTAAATAACAGGAGCCGCCGAAGAAACTTTTACAATAAGCTTTAAGAATCCCCGTTTGAACTTCGTTTTTAAAAAAGTTGCTGCGACGGATCCTGAATCACAAAACTTGATATCAGAGTAAAAACGTCACAAGTGGATCACCGACAAAATTATTATTCCAAGTAAAGTTGCTAAAAGTTTCAGCTGCTTATTGGAACTTTTACTCTTTTTATTATCTAGATCTATTTGTTTAAGATGAAACTTAGTTTGTCGAGCAGACTGGTCTGTGTAACTTTGACGATAATATGAGCGACCGCATTGCAAAAAATTATGAATCCGGTATAAAAAGGTTGTTTTATAAAAATAAATTACAAGAGTTTTATACTTTGGATCCTATTTACTTTTAAATTAATGTTGGCTAAAAAGATAATTAATAAAAAATAAATCAACTTCAAGAAAACAAAATAATTCAATATTATAAAATATTATTTTTATATACAGTGGCACCCCTAAAAACCGCATCAAATGGGTATTTTTTCTGTTGGTCTCTTTAGAAAACTTTTGATATTCCTATTAGTTTTTGCTTAAACAATAATGCCAAATGAAGTGCACATGACCGATCACGTGACTTTTCTTTACTGTTGAATTTGACATGATTTCCAAAAAATTTTTAGATTATTTCTCAACGTTTTAAAAAACAGCATAGAGAAAAGTTTCAATAACACTAAAAGCTTGGACTTTTATTGCCTTTATTTGTTAATTGATACACAACGTTTCGGTTAGTGATGTATCTGTTGGGCGCAAAGCCCGAAAACGGCCAATGGACGGAAAAAGTGGCCAAACCCCGTTCTGGTCGACAGCAATGTCCGAAATATTGCTTTTCGACCCGCGTGTTTCAAAATTAAAAGCCGCTTTGCTTACCAGAACTAACCATGACCGACTAGGTAGTTATTAACAAAAATTTTATAATTTTTGATATGATAGAGGTTATACATTTTTTTAAAAGTGTAATTATATATTCCCCAGGGTTTTTTTCCCAAAACGTTTTTTAAAATTTTGTTTATAACTTCTACAAATAATTAAGACAAATTCAAAAGCCCTAAGTTCTAGTCGGTCATGGTTAGTTCTGGTAAGCAAAGTGGCTTTTTATTTTGAAACATGCACGAAATTTGTTTTTGCACGACCATAACGGGGTTTGGCCACTTTTTCCGTTCATTGGCCGTTTTCGGGCTTTGCGCCCAACATATCAACTAACAAATAAAGACAACGGAAGTCCAAGATTTTATTGTTAATTGGAGAAGCTGAGAAAAATGAACACATTTGTACTAAACCATAGAAAAAAATACTATTTTTCTATCAACTACTTAATAAAACATTTCGGCATTTTGCCCGAAATGGCTAGAGAAATTTTATGTTCCTAACGGAATAAACAAATAAACTTTCTTGACGCGCGCTCAAACTACTCCGACTTCCCCTCTTTCTCGCGTTGTCGGTGGCGTCGCCATAAAAACCGGTTTTCTAGCGCGCAAACCTAAAGCTCTTATTGGATGCGCTACCTCATCACAAGTTTAGGCAGCACTCGTATGCCTACCGACGTGCTGCTTTCTTTGTTTTGCGATTTTTAGATGGTTAATAAGGAATTTTATTTATACTTTAGTTGTGTTGCAACGACTATACAGAAAATTTACTGATTAAAAATATATTTTATTATTTTATAAAGATTTAGAAAGAAATGTTAGCGTACTTATGGCTATGGAAAAATAGTATTCATGTTGCTAGACGTGTTTCTGTATCAGGTTTTATTTCTGCTTTTTACTAAATGGCTTAATACATAAGGCGAATTTAAAAACAATACCAATAAAAAATCAGTCATTTATACTCTACTGCACATTTCAAACAGTAAAATTTTGTTTTAATAGTAACGAAAAATTACAACGCCAATGGAATTAAAAATGATGTAAAAATAACTGAACAAACATGAATTATTTTCTTATTTACTACCTATTTTTTATGGGATATAATAAAAAAAAAATAATTTTGACCTATGTTGTCTAGAAAACTAAAATTAAAAAAAAATCATAGTCACGTCACCTAATGAGAATCTTTTAAAATAAAATTATAGTTTAAATAAAAACACAAATTTAAATCGAAACATATGCCTAAATTATGTAAAAAAACGAGCGTTAGTAAACAAAATAAAAATTTAAATTTCAGTGTGTCTTCCACCACGTTCAATGCAAATAAATAACTGTCCTTAAAACATCCTTACCTGAATTTTTTATACTAGAGGGTTTAATGTTTAAAACACATCGGATAACTGCCTCTTAATGGTTAATATCTTAAAAAGATCTTTGTTTATAACACCTTCTGTTTTAAGTAACCCCACAAGAAAAAATCTAATAGGATTATATTGGGAGATCTGAGCGGCCAACGGTGTACCATGTTGCGACCGATTACTTTGCCTCTTAGTGATGGGATAATTCGAATTAAAAATAATCGATTATCCGATTATTAAAATAATCGCTATCATGCGATTATTCAGATTTAATTTGAATTACAAAAAATAACCTGATTCCACAGGATTGATTACGTGTCACGAAAAAAAAAACAAAAATAATAACATGTAATAACGAATAAGATTTAATATTTTAATAGTAACGTATATATTTATGCAAATAGAGAGGACAACTTAATTATTTACCGAGCTCACGGCCGATTTTATTAAAATTTTGTATACAGGGGTTTTTGGGGCGCTTATCACGAATCTGAAGTCATATTTTGTCGGACTCTGCTAGTTTTTGAGTTATAACGCCCCACTCGAACCTAACCTCACATCTGCACAAACTCCTAAAATTCCTCCTTCTTAAAACTGATTACACCCAAAATGGAAGATTTTATGGTAATATACTTATTATTTTATACGATAAAATTAATTTTTCCTTAATTTAACAATTATTTTTAATAAAAAAAGCACATCAAGCGCTTCCCAAAAAATAATATTTTTACTTGTATAAATGTCAAAAAATTTCTAGGGATTTTGGGGCAATTTTATGTTGGTAAACCCGGGACCGCGAAACAATTTAATGCGCTTAAGTTTTAAATTTAATCGCGAAAAAAAAAAATTGTTCAAATTTATAAAGTAGGTTATTCAATTGTTTCGCGGGTCGTACCAACATAAAACGTCTAAAATCTCTTGGGCAATTTTGTTGACATTTATAAAAGTAAAAAATAATATTTTTGGGAAGTGCTTGTTGTGCTTTTTTATTAAAATATTTGTTAAATGAAGGTTTAAATTAAATTTATCTTATAAAAAAACTAAGAGTATGTCGATAAAATCTTCCATTTTGGGTGTAAAACAGTTTTAAGAAGGAGAATTTTAGGAAAGTTTTGCTGGTTGAGTTCGAGTGGGGCTTATAACAAAAACCAGCAGAGTACAAAAAATTGACTTCAGATTCGGATCAAACGTTCCAAAATCCCCAGTAAACAAAGGTTTCAGTAAAATCGGCCGTGGCCAACGAAAAAATATACCATAAAAAATTATGGCAAATGGAAAATTTACTTACTAAAATAATAATAATAATAATAATAATAATAATATATATTATACAGTGTCAAAAAGTCCAGAATCCCCGTTGACGAATTATTAAAGGGGATCCCGGACTTTTATGACAAACTGTTTATAATATTTAGTCTTTGTGTTTAGTTACATCAGAATCGAGTTACATATTCATTCAATAATCAAGAATTTAAAATTCAAAAGATTAAAAAATAAAATAATTATATAACTCGAATTATCAATTAATCCGATTATTGAAATCATTCATAATTCAATAATGCGATTCTTAAAATAATCCGATTATGCCCATCACTACTCTAAATATTTCTAAAAGACGCTCTTTACCCACCCTATAGTTTATTTCAGCTAAGATTTGAATTTAAAGCCGTTATAATTAATATGGCGGACTATGATGTGTCATTATCTAGTTACTAAATATTTTCTTTGTTTAGGGTCGAGCTAAGGTTTACCTGATTAAAATATATGACACGTCCACATTTTTTGATTACATTGTCAAAATTACGTTTTTCTTTTCTTAAAGAAAAAATGATGTTATACCAACAATTATGAATAAAATTGTTTTGACTCTGCGGCTAAAGTATATATTTTCCGCCTTCTTATAGTCTTAAGTTATTTTTTAGGCCAATATTGGAGTAGCCTAAACCCCCGAAACAGATTTAAGGCACCAACCCAAGCAGCTAGGATTGCCACCTGTAAAGTAAGGAATTAAAGAAAAGTGTGCCTGGGTAGGTGGGGGAGGGGAGAAAGAATGGGGTTAGATGTAAAATTAAATACAAATTTGTGACTAAGTATAATATGGTTTATTTTTTAACAAAGACAAAGTTTATTAATGTGACAACCAATCAGACACACACGTCCAAAAGTTTGAGTACAATTTGCAAATATAATAAATAATAACAAGGAAAACATAGGTTCTTTTTGGCTGGACCGAGTTCTTCATTTTGCATATAGTTTTAAGAAATTGTCTTCTTAATAAAGATACATGTGGTTTTTCCATCAATGCTCGGCGATTATTATCCGGTCTATAAGAAAAGCCCATACTTTTCAATAGTCTATAAAGACTTGTTTGACTGCCATCTTATAGCTGCTTTTCACGAAGACGATTGTGTAGCGTTGGTAATGTCACATGTAATTCTACAAAACAAAACATAATTATATTGTTAACTTAATGCAATAAAAATATTATAACACAACACTAAAGTGTACGGAAACATAAAGAAAACAAATTTTGTTTTGTAGATTTCTAAAATTTTTAATTGTTATTAGCTGGAAGAAATAGACCAAAGACAACTTGGTCCATTTCCTTTACATGAATGTCTGAATGTTTTTCTTGGGACAACTATCTTTTTCTGTTCAGAGGTGATACAAACATAAAAAGTAATATTTAGACCTAAGGTGGTATTGTGAAGCTAAACAACAAAGTTCAGTGTAGAAAACCCTCAAGCACTAAATGATGAAATTAGAGATGAACTTTCTCCAATAAATTTTAAATGGGTTGTGGAAGTATATTTATTTTTACCCACTTGTAGGATAAAAAACCTAAATGCATAAAAGTGATTTATGGCAAAAAATATTTTTGTTCACCTCTAATATTTAAAGCTGTTGAGGTTATTGTTTTAAAATAATAAAGGTAATCTCAACCAACCAAAACTAACCCAAAGAAACCAAAGATTACTTTAAAAAAAATATTAAAAAAAAAGTATAAATGCATTCGTGATTCGAACCAGATCCTACGGCTTACTAATTCCAATTCCGATTTCATAATGCTTTATTTGTATCTAATATATTTACAATTACAACTTAATAACCACATTTAATGAGTATAAATACAGTTTTCTTTGCTCTCTCCCCTTTACCTTTTCAGGTCTTGTGGTAGTTACAATTGTTTAGTGTTATGCAGATACAGCTTCTACCGGTCGTGACCTTTCAAAAGCTTTTAAACTGTCTCATTACTTAAAGTTTAAAAATATATGTTTGGTATGAGCTTTTTGTTTTGTATTTAGAAGTTAGTATTCACAGGAAAAAGATAAAAAAAAAACCTGCTTAATTTGGAGTTTACTAATTCAATGCCTTATCCACTAATCTATTGAGGCGTTGTAAACCTACTTTCGAAAATGGAATATGAACGGCAAAGAGAGTCTCGCCCCACCCACACCTTGCATTTAGATTGGTTGAGCTAAAGTCTATAAATTTACATATCCAATTTAACATAAAAATGTTATTTTTTAAATACATAATTTTTTAATGGCATTTCGTCTTATGAATATAATTTACCTGAAGAGGGCTTAAAATCACAGTGTTCTACAAAATAGTTATAAACATTTTTTACAAATGTGGGCCAATTTATTACCATGTAGAAGATTATATGATGATGATTCCTAAAAAAAATGTCCATATTAATGTTTAAACTACAAAACAGTACCTTTAATATAACACTCAAGCAGCAAATGGTTTGCTAAGTTTTAAAATCATAATTATAAACATGGTGATTAATCTAACAGTATACTCTAACTTCCACTGTACCGCAGATCATAAATATAAATTTAAGATGTTATTTAAAATTACCAATTTTCCATCAACATTCCCTTTGGAAGTACAAGAGATACAGTAATCATGATCATCGTACTGATCCTAAAAATATAAAAAATAAAATTAATAAAACTGTTTCTGCATGTTGATAAATATAACTTACTTTTTCAGAAATAAATAATTTCTGGTAAATAAAATAAAGTTCAATACCATGTATAATGTTCAACACTATATATAAATAATCAAGAAACACTAAATAATACGCAAACTATCAAAAAAGCACTAAAAAGAGGCTAAATATTCCAAAGAATAAACAAAATTAGCATCAGCTGTTAACGTCAACATCTGAAACAGAAAATAAAAATCCAGCAATCCGGCCCCGTTTAAGTGAACAGTACAAGTAAACTAACTTATGGTTTATATCGTTCTTTAACAGTTCACGTGTATTAAAAAAAGAGGCAGATATAATCGTGTTTTAGATTATTTGTTTTTAATTGCCGGTTGCTTTTCTGGTCTGGTAACTTTAATATTTTGAGAACCTAAAAAAACGGTTGGCATTTATGACAGAAGTAACGGCTTTAAATTCAAATCTTAGCTGAAATAAACTATAGCAGTATGAATAGGCGCACCATTACACTGATACCACGAAATATTTCTTATTTGAAGAGGCATATTACCAATAAGCTGTTAGTTTAACTGGAGAAAGCATCGATTTGGCATAAGCGTGGCATCATAAACGCACATTTTAAGGTTTTGCGTGGTTTTGCCTAGCGAAACAATAAAATTCACGAAAACTCGGGAAAATGGTTACTACGGATACTATTTTGTCGTAAAGCGTTTGGCCAAGTATCTTTCTGTTTTATTTACTTGATAGTATATTATGATTAAATTTTACTTAATTTATTTTAAATTAGGTTAAAATAAGCTCTACCATTGTATTTTATATTGTAAATAATATTTGTTATATTTATTACTAAAAGTATAACACAGAAAAGTAATGATTTCAAAATACTATTTTCTTTTTGGACAGCTACTAATAAAGGAGCAACAACGTGACAACAGCGGATTTTTCGTAGAAGCGTACTTCCGCCACCTTCAGCTTCGCTCGACAGATGACACATTCAATATGGCGTTTTAGTCTAAATGTTATTTGTTTGGGTAATTTTTGTAACAATTGTATAATTTTTAGTTTTGTGTAAGTACTTTTAATAAACTAAAATGGTAAGGCAGTGCCAAGTGTGTAAAGTGACGAATATGATTCCTGGATTATCATTTCACAAGTAAGTACAAACTATGCTTGTACCATTCTATCGCCAATAATAAACAAAAACATGTTGGCGCAGCTCTCGATTGCATTTATGAATGAAATGCTTTCTCTAACTATGATTTGAGCTCATTGCATATTACCCAAAACTTCAGATAGTATTCACAAAGTGTAGGTAGTCCGCAGAATTTAAAATTAAATTATGTCTAAAAAGTATCGCCCTACAATTTTATTATTTAATATGCCACACATTTGAATATTAATCTCGACATTCTATTATTAAATGTGGGTTTTCTTCTGCATACCACCTTAGGTAGCTTCATATGTCCATAAAATTTTATAGAGAAAATGATAATTTTGCTTTCTTTCCCCTTGAAACCAAAAAGAAAAATACAAGCGCGTATTAAAGTCATTTTCTTTCAATGTGTTCATAAATTTCGGTTTGTAAGGCTTAAATTTATTTTTACATAAAATAGATCGTACGCATTGTAGTCCAATCATTATATATTTTTTTTGTAATTATTATTAACAGATATCTGAGTGCGCCATGACTTCCGGAATAACCTGTAGATTACTCAAATCAAAAATCCAACCAATTTTTTTTAAATATTTTTTTTAAAAAAGACCGTTTGTAAAATTCAAAAACCTACAAAATGGTTTTTGAAAAATCCCGATCTGACCATTTTTCACCGGGAAAAGCCGGAAAAACGCTTAAAAGAGACATTTTTTTAAAAACTTGTATCTCCGTTAATTGTTAATATTAAGGGACGATTTTTTGGTAAATGAGCCAATAATGTATACTTTAAGCTGCCGAAGGATGAAAATTGTCTCAATAATAGTTTTTATTCAATCGCACTATTTAATCTACAGGTTATTTCGGAAGTCATGGCGCAGTTAGATATATATTAACATTAATTACAAAAATGACCTTTTTTCTTGCTATAATGATTGAACTATTGCCGATTTTTAACTTTGGAGTGGGGGATGTAAAATCCTGAAACGCTTAATTTAAATTGTGCCACTTTTCGAATTGGGGATTGTTTCTCTCCCCTCTTCTATACTCTATACATTTTACTTGATAACTTTAAGTTATGTTGCTGATAATAATAATTTTAAATTGAAGATAAAATAAAGAAATGTTTACAGTTTTATGGACGGTATTTAAAATACTCATAAACTAAAAATTTTCAAAAAAAATATACAGGGTGTAAAAAGTATGATGTTTAAATGGGCGATAGTAGAGCTCAAAACAAGTCAAAAAGTTTATATGACATATGTGTCTAAACTTGACAGATTTTTGTCTAAACGATGTCAAAGTTAGAACTTTAGAAGCAATTATTTCCGAAAATCTTAAGAAAAGGAAACTTTTGTCTTAATCACTTATCAGTAGATTCATTTGGTTAAAAAATAAACTAAGTTTTAAATGTTTCAATCTACAAATAAAAACATATATAAATAATTTTTCCTCCAGTTAAAAAGTTAAAAAACAATTGGCAACAGAGCTACCAAAATCCTTGTTCCTGAAGTAAAGTCAGTTGTAGATATTGCTTACCGGCCCGACCGCGATATTTTTGTTTGTTTTCAAATTGGGAAAATATGCCGATATGCTTTAAATTTACCACAAACGTAGTGCAAATGTTCCAAAGATTTTTGAAAACGGAATGTGTGCAACTGATAAATCTTATTCTTTAAGTAAAACTAAAAAGGGCTGTTTTAAAACATAATAATTTGTGTTCTTAAAATGAAAATTTAGCCTATTTTTTAATAACAAATAAAAACCAAAAAATAATTATTTTGATGTTTTTTACTTAAATTTAATTTCAAATTAAATATCAAAATAAATTACAAGAAGTAATTTTTATTATTTGTATGTAAATGAGCATCTCCTTAAAAAATAAATATGCAAACCATCGCAAAAAACGTTCGACGGTCGACTCGCATTCGATGAAACAGGCGCGGTGTTGCCAACTTTTTTAAACTTTAAAAGGTCATATTTCGAAAACGATTAACTTTTGACCCATATGGTCTTGGCTTTTTCGACTAGTTTAAGGATCCACTTTCACCCATTAAGCATCATATTTTTTACACCCTGTATATGTTTTATTTTATTTAGTCTAATAATTTATTATCAATGAAAATGTATATGCAACCAACATAGTTACTATTCTTTCTACGGTTTATTTATAGACTAGTTATTAAATGCAGTTTTTATGGGTCTCCCAGTACACAATATTTGTAAACACTATTTTAAAAAACTTGCGTTACAATAATATTAAATTTTTTTTGTGTATTTTAAATAAAATCCCAAGAGTAATTGCAATCACTTTTTCCGACGTAAAATTTTTATAACAGTGACCTTTTAATCTTACTAAAAGCCTAGCGCATTCCATTAAAATTGTCGTTTTAAGCAAATAAATGAAATTAGAGCATTAATTAGCTAAATTAAGGATCAAATTAAACAAAGTGCATGAACAGGTAATTTATCAAAATCACATTATTTTAGAATAAAACAAAATACTTAGAAATAAATAAATTGTTTAAAAAATGGCACCTACTGAGTGAAATAATTCTAAAGATTATGGATACTTTGTACAAAGAATATTGATACAGCAATAATACAAGTAAAAAATTAATATTATTAGAAATGACTAAATATGTAAAAATATAAGAAAAATATTTACTTTTAAAAAAATGTTAAACATATTCTGGGGCAAATCGTATGAAACTTGGTGACCAGTGAAAACTACAGAAGATAAGGTTTTTCGGTAACTATTTTTCACTTAAATGACATAAATTATACACCATTTTAAAGGTAAGGAAATAATCTATGCCTCTGCTGTAGCGGATTTTTGAAACATAAGTCGAGTTAAGAGAAAATAGTATCTAAACATAACCGATTTTAGGCTGACTTTCACTCAAGGAAATATTAAAAACTAAATCCAAATTTAAAAAACTATTACAGCAGAAGCCTAGATTTAAGTGTTGGCTTTCATATAGTTTTTGAAAATTATCGATAAAATTATGCCCCGAACCCCAAATTGGATCCAATTTTCGCGGCGCGAATGGACTCTTAATTTAATTTTGTTTATTGTTTCCAAAAGGTAATGTTTTATCTTGTTATTGATTAATATTATTTAAACAAAATAACATAATAGTATAAGGGTTATAGTTAAAACAAAAATAATATATATATAATATATATATATATATATATATATATATATATATATATATATATATATATATATATATATATATATATATATATATATATATATATATATATATATATATATATATATATATATATATATATATATATATAGGTATATATTCTGGATCATAATATAGGGTATAATTATAGTATATTGATATATTTAATTTTATCAGCCACAGATTTTTTTTTTTTTTTTTTTTTTTTTTTTTTTTTTTTTTTTTTTTTTTTTTTTTTTTTTTTTTTTTTTTTTTTTTTTTTTTTTTTTTTTTTTTTTTTTTTTTTTTTTTTTTTTTTTTTGAAAATTTGGGGAAAGAAATTTTTTTTTTTAATTTGTTGTATCAGCCAGGATTATAAGTCGACGTTGGGATGCATTTAGACATACAGGGTAATTCAATTATTAGGCCCGTAAGCTTGTTGCTATATTTTAATATAGCGTCTATTACATGAGTAGGCCCCACTATTAGGCTACTAGCTTTGGAATACTAAGCAAAATATTTTGATTATTACTCAATATGTTAATATTTCAAGAGGGTACAGTACTTTTACTTCGTGCTGTGCACAGCCAAGTACCAAATGACACTGTCATCATAGGCAAAAACTTTTCGGGTTTTTGCATCTACTTTACTGGTACAATACATGCCATTAATGGCATCAATAATACTCTCATTATTTCAAAATACAAAGGGAGTATATTTTGTGGCCTTGTTTGTGTCGATAAATTTTTTATAGCTAGGGTTTTTACTCGGTCTTTTTATGAAAACAAACGGCGATTTGAGGCCTTATACATTAACTTGACACCAAACACTTTAACTTTAAATTTATTTATTTAATTAAATTATAAATAAGTATAAAAAATACTGTTAAATTGGTAGGATAGTCACCAGTAAAGGTTTTATATTATCAACAAGCATACAATAATAACGATTGGGTGGTCTGTTTAGGACAGTAATAATAACCTGGGTTTGGGGTCGTTATTGCTAGTAGGTACAAACTCAATATTAAATAAAATGCAAAATATATAATAACATTCATCAAAGTCTTCATATGCCTAATATCTAGAGGTTAACATTTGTCTCAAATATATCCGCGCCTTTATTATAGTAGCTTTCACTTATTGTACTTGAAAAATTACGTTATTTTTTTCGTTTTCCATATGAATACTGGCGCTTTGCGCTTTGCGTGATACGTTCCAAATGTCATTGTTTCAGTCAATATTAAAATAGTAAAAAATTTTAAAATTTTAATTTTTAAGTATTTAAATGGCTTAAAAATATTTAAAAAATCACTAAATCGAAACGGCTTAATGCAGGTATGGACATAAAGAGAACCAAAGAGCTTTCTTGACCCCCCCTCCCCCTTTCCATTTAATATTTCAGGGGTAGGAGTTCGCCTCGGTCAAAGGGTTGCCGATAGGGGTTGCTACATACGACTAAAAAGTTTCCCCCTAAAAAAATAAAGTATAAAAATATCCGCGTTTTTCTAACAATATAATTATGAAAATTACTCGAAAAGGACTTTGCTTATTTTCTTTTAGCCACCCTCTATATTGTTGTAAATAAGAAAAAAGACACAAAAATGCTATTAAAAAGCTAAAAACTACTGAACAAAAATATCTGTATGTAACGGCCATTAAATTTTGGGCAATTCTTTTTTCCTTTCGTGAAATTGTCTTATGTCACCTTCTACTGAATATAAATACCGGTTGAAAATCCTAATAAAGAAACAGGTGTCTGTTGTCAGTGTCCAAAAATATTTTTTAAAATGCCAAACCTAACTTGGATCAAAAAGTATTAACTATTCATTATATTAAGCAGAGAGGTTGGCCAGAAAGGGATGTGGCGGAAGGGCTTAACATCCCAAAGAGTACTATTCATTTTGTTAAAAAAATGGCAGGAAACACACTTCTTTACTAAAAAAGCTGGAAGTGGTCGCCCCAAACTATCGAATTAAGAACAAGACAATGATTTAGTTAATGTTTTGAGAAACCAACCATTTAAATCTGTAGTTACAGCAAAAACGGAAAGCAATTTTCTAGCATCGGTTAGAACGGCACGGCGAAAAGAATTGCGCTGCCACCCGGCAGCCTTAAAACCGTTTTTAACAAATGGAACCTCCGATTTTTTGGGAAAATATAATATTCACCGATAAAAAAAATGTTTCAGTCGTGCTACAATGGGGTACTTAAGGTATACAGGCCTTAAGGAACACGATTTAATAAAAATATACCCAAAAGAACAGAAGTAGTGGGCGATTTTCGGTAAATGTTGGGGGGTGGCTGAGTGCACAAAGACTGGGTGTATGTTATTTTATCAAAGGAAGGTTCCATGCGGAGGTATATATAGATCCACTATGGAATATCATGCTTCCTTCTTTACTGGATCAATTTCCGGACAGAAATTTTATCTTTCACCAAGATAATTGTCCCGTTCATACGGCCCGGCAAGTCGATGAATGGATGGAAGAGCAGCGTATCAGGGTTTTACCGTGGCCCGCACGTAGTCCGGATTTAAATGTAATGAAAAATGTTTGGGGCTTATTAGTTAAAAAAATAAAATGGAAAAATGAGTTTAGACCGCAAAATGTAAACAAACTTAGGAATAAATTTTAGAGGCGTGGAATGAGTTACGACGAAATCCGGACTACGCTTGGGCTTTGGTCCATTCGATGCCTGGAAGGCTAAACTCTACCTTAGAAAAAAACGGGGCCGCAATAAAATATTAAATTTGTTTGGAAGGTATTTAAGTTTAAATTTATTAAATTGTTAATTAATTTATTAATTTGTTAGTTTTAATAAAATATAAATATTTTCTTTTAATTTCTTTTTTGGAATTAAAAAAAAAGGTAAAAAAAAGCAAAAAACCCAAGGAAAAAAGTTTTAAAATTTATCCTTCAAAAACCAATTAAAAAGCTCAAAATTTTTTAAAAAACAAATTTTTTCCCCCAAAAAAAAGATTTTAATTTTGAAAATTTTTCTTTTTCTTTGAAAAACCAAATTTGTTGGCTTATTTTTTAACAAATAAAAAACATTTTTGGGCCAATTTTTTTAAAAAATGTTTTTTTAAATTAAATAAAAAATAAAAATAAAAACTTTTAAAAAATTTTTTGCAAAAATTTCCTAAAAATTTAAATTAAAAAAAATTTTTTAAAAAATTTTTTTTTTAAACCCAAAGGGGTTTTGTTTTAAAAAAAATTTTTTATTTCACAAACTTTTTTACCAAAACAAAATTAAAAGAATTGGTTTAAAAATTTTTGAAAAAAAAGCGGAATTTAAAATTAAAACAAGCTGTTTTAAAATTTTTTGGTTTTTAGGCCTTAACCCCGGAAAAAGGTTCTTTTTATACGAAAAAAAATTAAAAAAATTTTTTTATTAAATTAAAATTAAAAAATTTTTGAAAATTTCCTTTTGGGGTTTTGGGGTTTTTTCCCCACTTTAAAAATGGGGGGGGGTTCCCTTGGCCCTTTCAAAAAAAGTTTTTTAAAAATTTTCCCCCAAAACAATTTTTTCGGGGGATTTGTAATTTTTTTTAAAAAAATTTTAAAAGGGAATTTTACCCAAAAAATAACCTAAAAGTGAAAAAAAAAAAAATTTTAAAAAAAAACCCGGGGTTTTGGTTTTTTTTTTTTTTTAACCGGTCCGGGGGGGGTTTTCCAAAAAAATTTATCCCCAAATTTTTAAATTGCCCTTGAATAAAAAAAGAAAAAATTTAGGAAAATTTTTTATTAAATTTTTAACTAAAGGGGTAAAAAATTTTAAACCCCCCTTAAAATTTTACCAGGAAACCCAAAAACTCCCGGGGGTTTTGGGGTTTGCGATTTAAAAATTTCCATTTCAAAAACCCCGGGAGGGTTTGATTGCAAAACCCCCTTTTTAAAAAAAAAGACTTTGGGGGAGAAACCCAAAAAATTAAAAAAAATTTTTAAAATTTTAAATTTTCCCCAAATTTTCTTTTTGGGGGTTTTTAGGCAATTCGAAAAAGGGGAAAAAAAATGGGGGAAACGGGACCCCCTTTTAAAACCCTCTCCAGATATAGAAATAAAAAAGGGCCTAAAAATTCCAAAAATTTTTTCGTTCCCCGGGCCCAGGATTACCCGGGGCTTTAGGGCCCTTTTGAAATAAAAAAAAAATTTTTAAAAACCCAAAAAAGTCATTTTTAAGGGGGTTTGCCCCGAAAAAAATTTCCCCAAAGAAAAATAAAAAAAAAAAAATTTTTAAAATTTTTTAAATTTTTTAAAATCCATTACCCCGGGATTTTTAAATTTTTTTTATTACAAATGGAAAGTAAAAATTTTTTAAAAAAAAAAGGGGGTTTGAAAAAAATTTTAATTTAAACCTAAAAAACCCCAGAAAAAGGTTTGTTTTAAAGTAGATTTTTTTAAATTTTTTAACGATAAAAAAACAAAAGGGAAAACCCCCAAAGGTAAAAAATTTTAAATTTAAAATTTTGAAACCCCAAATTAAAAAAGGAGTAAAAGGGTTTTTCCAAAAAAAAATTTAAAAATTAATTTTAAAATTTTTTTTTAAAAAAAATTTCCTAAAAAAATTTTAAACCCCAAAAAAGGTTTAATTTAGGGGGGTTTGAAACCCCTTTCAAATTTTTTTAAAATTTTTTTTATTTTTAAAAAAAAAATTTTTTTAAAAGTTAAAAGAAATTCCCAGGCCAAATATTTTCCCCAAACAAAAAAATTTTTTTTAAAATCGGGGCTTTTAAAACTTTCAAATTTTCTCTTTTAAGGTTAAAAAATCTTTTTCCCGGTTATTTTTTTGGGCAAAAGGTTTCCCCCTGAAAAAGGGGAAAAAAGGTTTTTAACAAAAGAAAAAATTTTTTGGACTTCCCCGCTTTTCTTACTTTTCCCCAAAAAAACCTGAAAAGTTTTTTATTTAGAAAAAAATTTTACAAAAAAAATTTTAATTGGGTTTAGAATCCCTTAAAAGGTTTTTTTTTTTGGGGGACAAAAAATTTTAAGCCGGAAAACCGGGATTAACTAAAACCGAGTAAAGCCCCCAACCCCCTTTTAGGGAAAAACCTTTTTAAAAACCACGGGTTTTGGGCCGAAAGCGGAAAAGAAATATTCCCTCAAAAAACCCAAAAATTTTTAAAACGTTTTAACCCTTAAGTTTTTAAATTTTTAAGGCTAAAAACTAAAAAAATTTAAAAGTTTAACAGAAATGGAAAAAAAATTAAAAAATAGAAATAAAAAAAAAATTTTTGGGGGAATTTGGTATAAAATTTTAAAAACCTAAAAAACTTTTTTAAATTATCCCCAATTTTAAATAAAGAAAATTTTTAAGGTTTATAATTTTGGGGACTTTTTTTATAATTTTTAAAAAAACAATAACCCCAAGGGTTTTAATTTGTTAAAAAAAAATTTTAATTAAAACTCCAGGTTTAACTGAAAGTTTTTTAAAAAAAAATAAAAATTAAGGTTTGGATTTTAAATTTTTTAACAGAAAATTTGTGCTACCCAAGGTTTTTATCCTTATTTAATAATATGAGTGCGCTTTCTTTAATTTTATGTTTTTTTAAACAATAATAAACCAATATGTCATTTTTAACAACATTTCATAAATAATAAAAACGTTCCTAAAATTTTCCAAATTTTTTTCAAAATTCTTACAAACTATATTTTAATTTTAATTTCATTTTTCATTTTACTCAAGTACGTAAGGTTTTAAATTTTTGAGTTTTTTGGTTTTCCTTCTATTTCGATGATCTGCCAGTTCATAGGGCTAAGCACACTCAGCCGCTATACTCCGGGAGCAGAACAGAAGTGGTCCTATTCTCTAGAAAACTTCGCAGGCGAGTAATCTTAACACAAACATATTAAAACAAAAATCCGCCACCAAACTATAGAACATATTTGCAATACTAGGCTTGCCAAATACATTCTGGTTGTTAAGATTTATTACAGATTCTTAAAATTTTTTTTTCCTTTAGTGGGTTGCTTTATAAATAATATTTTCTTGCATGTTTGACAACCCCAGAAACCAAATTAGTCATAAAATCTGTAAAGAAAACGCAAGTCCATAGAGTCAATCAAAAAATAATTATTCTTTTTTTGGATAAACACAAAAATTTTTTTTGAAAATCCTGAGTCACCCAGTGCTTCAGAGTCTCTCCGGTCTCCGGTAGCGTAGTGGCTCGACACCCCGGGGGACCCGGTTTCGATTGCAGGGAGAGACTTTTTTAAAAGCTTTTGTTTTTAAATAACGTCCGTGGTACACCCCGGGTCTAAAAGGTGTTGTGAAATGAAACATTTGTTTTTTTTTCAATTTTAGACAAGTTGACAATTGGGAAAAAAGGGGTTAAACACCGGAAACCCGGCACTCAGGTACTTTGGAATTTTGGTATATTTTTAACTAAAATAATATACATATTAAAAATTTTTTTTCGGGAGCTATCATAAAGATATAAAAAAAAAGGTAAGGCTACTACGCAATGCAAATGGTTTAGTTTTAAATGAAAGTAGAATTTAAAAAAATTTTTTTGTTAAATTAAAGAAACAAACCGATGAAGCCACAAAACGTTGCAAAGTTTCTTGGCATATTTATCGATTCTAGCTTATCCTTAGACTTACCATGTCTTTAAAAAACATATTTCATTTTGTTAAATGGAAGAAACAAATTTTTTTTTTTTAAATGTTTTAATCCCCATACTTCATTTACCCTATAACTTTTTAGAAAAAAAGGGTTCTTTTTTAGTTTTTTATTACAACATATGGTGTTTGATTAAAAAATTTTGTTAAAACCTCTTTTTAAAAGAATCACCCCTTATATTAATTTTAATTAAAAAAAACCCCCGGGTTTTAATTTTCCCATTAATTTAAGTTATTCTTTAAATTTAATAAATTTTTTTACTATTTTATAATTTTTTTAAAAAAAGAAAAATAAAAAAGAAAACCCTATAAAAAACAAAATTTAACAAAACCAAGTTAAATGTTTACTTTTCTTTTGGGTAAAAAAAGGTCCTAACAAGAAAAAGGTTATGTCTGTTGCAAAATGTAATACCTATAATCTAAAATTATTAAGTTTTGCATTAAAACAATAAAGCAGTAAAAACTTTTGCGTGTTGGGGTAAAATTGCAGGAAAATTAATATCCACAGTGTGACAGTAATTATAAAGGCTCCACCATAAGAATTTTCCTAGAAAATATTGCATACATTATTTGAACTGTGTGTTTTTAGGGTAACAATTTTTGCATGACTGCATAATATTTATTTTAAAACCGCAATATTTTTTTTTTTTTGTGTTTTTTTCCAAAAATTTTTTTTTTTTGGGGGTTTTTTTTAAAAAAAAAACCAAAAAGGGGAAAAAGGGTTTTTAAAAAAAAAAAAAAAAAAAAAAAAGGGAAAAAAAATTTTTAAAAAAAAAAAAAAAACCCTTTCCCAAAAAAAAAAAAAAAAAAAAAAAAATTTTTTTTTTTAAAAAAAAATTTTTTTTTAAAACCCCCAAAAAAAAAAAACCCGGGGTTTTTTTTTTAAAAAAAAAAATGTTAAATTTTTTTTTTAAAAAAAAAAAAAATTTTTTTAAAAAAGGTTTCTTTTTAAAAATTTTTTTAAAAATTTTTTCTTTGAAAAATAAATTTAAAAAAATTTTTTAACCCCAAAAAAAAGGGAAAAAAAAAAAAAAATTTTTTTTTTAAAAAAAATTTTTAAAAAATTTGGAAAATTTTTTTTTCCCCTTTAAATTTTTTTTAAAAATTTTTTTAAAAAAAAAAGGGGGGAAAAAAAAAAAAAAAAAAAAAAAAGGGGGGGGCCCCCCAAAAAAAAAAAAAAAGGGGGGGCCCCCCAAAAAAAAAATTTTTTAAAACCCCCCCCAAATTTTTTAAAAAAAAATTTTTTCCCCCCCCCTTTTTTTTTTTTTTTTTAAGGGGGGTTTTCCAAAAAGGGGGGTTTTTTTTTAAAATTTTTTTTTTGGGAAATTTTTAAAAACCCCAAATTTAGGGTTTTTAAAAAAAAAAAAAAAATTTCCCAAAAATTTTTAAAAAATTTTTTTTCTTTCCCTTTTTAAAAAGGGGGTTTTTTTTTTTGTTCATTTCCCCAAAAAAAAAAATTTTTTTTTTTTTTGGGGGGGTTTTTTTTAAAAAAAAAACCCCCCCCTTCCCCTTCCCAAAAAAAAATTTTTTTTGAATTTTTTTTGGGGGGGCCCCCAAATTTTTTTTCCCTTTTTTTTTTTAAGGAAAAATTTTTTTTTTTTTTTAAATTTTTCCCCAAATTTTTCCCCCTTTTTCCCCTTTTTATATTTTTTTTTTAAAAGGCCCCTAATTTAAAAAAATTTGGGGTTTTTTTTTTAAAAAAAAAAAAAAAATTTTTTTTTGGTTTAAATTTTAAAAAAAAAAATTTTTTTTTTTTTTTTCCCCAAAAAATTAACCCCTTTTTTTTTTCCCCCCCTTTCCTTTTTAAAAAGGTTTTTTTTAAATTTTTCCCCTTTTTTTTTTTGAAAATTTTAAAAAAAAATTTTTTTTTTTTTTTTTTGGGTTTTTTAAACCAAATTTTCAAATTTTAAAAAACCCTTTTTTTTAAAAAAAAAAAAAAATTTTTTTTTAAAAAAAATTTTAAAATTTTAAAAAAAAAAAGGTTTTTTTTTTTTAAAAAAATTCCCTTTAAAAAAAATAAAAAAATTTAAAAAATTTTAAAAAAATTTTTTTTTTAAAAAAATTTTTTTTTTTAAAAAAAAAAAATTTTTAAAACCCCCCAAAAAAAAATTAAATTTTTTTAAAAAAGGTTTTTTTAAAATTTTTTAAAAAAATTTTGTCGGCCCCCCAAAAACCCCCCCCTTTTTTTAAAAAATTTTTTTCCCCCCCAAAAAAAAATTTTTTTTAAAAAAAACCAAAAAAATTTTAAAAAAAAAAAAAAAAAAAAACAAGGAAAAAAAAAAATTTTTTTTCCCCTTTTTTGGTTTTCCCAAAAAAAAGGGTTTTTGGGGGCCCCTTAAAAAAAAAAAAAACCCCAAAAAAAAAAAAAAAATAAATTTTCGGGTTTTTTTTTTCCCCCCTTTTTAAAAATTTTTTAAAAGCCCCAATTTTTTTTTTTCCCCCCCAAAAATTTTTTCCCCTTTAAAAAAAAAA
>JAHBCN010001569.1:47500-113895 GCA_019359885.1 Listronotus oregonensis
TTCCCCCCCTTTTTTTTAAAAAAAAAATTTTTTTTAAAAAAAAAAAAATTTTAAAAAATGTAAAAAAAAAATGAAGATTTGGGGTTGTACCCCCCCCGAATGAAAAGAAGAGGCATATAGGATTGGAGAGAGTTTACCCCATGAAACAAACTCATACGAAAAAGGGGTTTTCCCCAAAAAATTTTAAGCATGGTGTAGCCAAAAAAAAACAAAAATCCAAAAACCGTTTTTGGCTTTTTAAATTTTCCAAAAAAAAGAACCCCCTCGACTTTAGGGGCGAAATTTCATATTTTTCCCCCATTTAATTAAAAAAAAGGTTGATATTTTCCAGCAAGCGAAACTTATAGCTTTTTAGAAGCGGCATAATCTAGACTTTTAGCTGAAGAGATAATTTTTTTTTTAATTTCTTGTTAAAAAAAAATAGAAAGACGACATGCTGTTTCAAACCCGGGGGAAAATCATCCCCAAAGGTTGAATTTTTTGAAGTTTTATAGTAGTAAGTGAATACTGTGTTTTATATTTGTTTTTTGGTTTTTTTTTTATTAACAAAAAAAATTTAAAATATTTTTCTATATGTTAATTTTAATGGGACGGTTACGAACGGAAAAAAATTTTTAAAAACCCGGGGCCAAACCAATATTTGCTTCAGAACCCCCACTTTACAAAAGGTTAAAACCCCTTTTTCAGGGGGTTTTTTTTAATAAATAAATTTTAATTTTAAATTTTGGTTCCCCTTTAAAACCTTTTTTAGAGATTTCTTTTTTAGCACAGTTTTTTTTGGGACTTTGGGTTTTTCTCCCCCAAAAAGGGCCTTTGAGCCTTGTTAAAAAATTTTTCGCCTACTCCATCGTATATCTTTTTCAGCGTGTAAAAAACTAGGGGGTTTTTGGGTCAAAAAAGGAACTTTTTTTTTTGAATTTTATGGTTTTTTTTTTTAAAAAAATTTTTTTTTAAAAAAAAAATTACTTTTCAACAAGTTTTAAAAAATTTTTATCTTTTTTAATAATCCTATTTGGGGAAAATACTTATTTGGTATTTTAAAAATTTTAAAAAAAAGGGGGTTTTTTAAAAAAATTTTGCAATTTGGGTTTTAAAAACGTTTATTTTTTTTTTAATGTTTTTTTCAAATATCCATTAATGGTTTCTGTCCCACAAGGTGATCGTCACGAAATGTTTCCCCTTTGCAATTAAATTAACTATGAAACCAATTATAAAATTTATTTTTGAAATAAATTTGATTCCAGAAAAAAAAAAGAAGAGGCAAAATAAAATACTTGAAAGTTATAATAAACCGTGATATATTTAAATTCCTAAATCCAGTTTCGAAGGTTTTACAAAATCCCAATTCAAATCAGCAACAGGCTACCCCATTATTAAAAAACCTTTATAAAAATATAGTTTTCTTGCGGTCTTTTTTTAAAACTTTACAAAATAAACGAAGAATTAACTTTTTAACTTCTAAAAATTTAATTATGAACTTTGATCATATGATGAGTTTATAAAACCACAAAATTAGTCGAGAAATATAGCACTGATTTAAGCAGCGACCTATGTAGTCAATTGATTGCTTTAAAACTATCCCTAAATTAAAAAATGTTTTCAAATAAGATCTTACTGAGCTGATAATAATTAAATATCAAAGTATTTAGTTTTCAGAAAATTAGGCTTGTATCTTGTTTTTAATTTACCTGTTACAGTAGAAGGCCAAAAAGGGGTTTTCAAGTTAAAAAAAATAAAAAATTATCTGAGAAGCTCAATGTCACAAGAAAAATTATTAAATTTGGCTCTTGTAGCAATTGAAAAAGATCAGGTTAACACACTTAAGTTCAAAAACAAAAATTAAAAGGTTTTAAAAGCAAGAAAGGTCCACTTGTAAACTAAATAGTAGTAATATTAAATATTAATTTTATTTTTAAGATTATTTGTTTAAAAAAATAAAGCGTTAAAAGCATAAAAAATTAAATATGTCGAAATTTCGCATAATTAAATGTACTTAGGAGCCCACCTCGATTGTACTGTGCCATTTGACATATAAAAATGAGATTAGCTGAAGGTGAGGGGTAATTAATAAAACATTATTAAATATGAAATTAAACTTTCCCCTGTATATCTAATCCGACATATTTTTTGTTGTTTTTTAGAAATATATTTAGGGTGTTCCGTTTCGAAATAAATACTTTAATATCATTTAATATGTAGGTAAAATCAATATTTTTAAGTTATATCAAAAATAAACCTAAAACTTTCTGCATTGCCGCAGGGTAAAAATAAAACCTTGTAAGAAAATATATGACTTTCCGAAACACTTAGTCAGATGTGGAAGAGTTCATTCTTCACTGTTTATCGTGGAAACCGTATCACCTGCTGCAGCTGCGATGTCGCTTTTATTTACTAGCTTGATTTATTTTTCTTTGTATTTTAAAAGAAACGTATAATTTTAGAAAATAATTACAATTTTCCGCCTGAAAAAATAAAAGTTAAAATGAAAAATTATACTGTGTCGGGGTTGGTTGGTTATACTAAAGTAATATAAATTAAACTTTGGACCAAGCGCAATAACTAAACAATAATTAAACATTTAAAATTCACGAAAACATTAATAAGTTATTATTAATATAACAACCAAATTATATAAGTGATTAATTTAAGAGCTGGGCCTAAAGTTATATTTTTAATTACTTGCTGAACATATTACTTTGATAAAATTTGACACTTAATATGATTTTTGGACAAAAAGTAACCTCTTACTCACGTGCTTTGTTTATTATAAATGGGATTTATTTTAATTTTATATCATTAAAAATCCTATATGAAAACATTGTTTTGACTATTTATTTTTACAATTAAAAAATTAATAATAGAAACAGAAACTTAGTCGAGATCAATGAAAACTATTTTAAAATTATTTTTAAAAACAAATTATTATTTCTTTAGTTTTGATTTTACAAGCCATCTATGTTTCTAAGTCACGAGCTAATTATTAATAATTAATTGTTAAAAAAATAAGAAGGGGAAAAATCTTTTACTCACACAACTAGACGAGACACTTACTTTACGCCCTGAGGTCAATCAGGCGGCTTTTTGAAAGACAAACAAAGAGGGTCACTACAAAGACATAACCCTATTTACAAACTTTTCTTAAAATACTGACTGTGAAATTAAAATGTTCAATGATCAACGATTACCTCGGTGCTCTGCCGATTACACAAATAGTATACTGGGTGGTGCGTCGCCGAGCGGAACATAGTAAATTTTAAGGGGGTCAATTATTGGCTCGCCTGTACAGTTTACATAAAAAATGTAAGATAACTTTTTGAAGAGACCAATCTGACAAACCCTCGTGCCATGTTTCAAAAAATTTTATAAGCGGATCTTGAATTATTCAAATAAATTGCAAAATTACCAAATTTTCGGTTCAGGTAAAACCAGACACCAGTAAAATGAATATTGTCCCTGACATGAGGAAAAAGGTAATAAATCAGTGACAGTCGATATTTGAAAATATCGACTGTCACTGATTTATTGACAATATGAATCATTCAATCGATGAAAAAGTATCCATAATTAAGTGTATGCGGGAAACAGTTTTAGAGCAGTATCTGAAATGTTTTCAATTTATTTCCACCAACCATTCCTCCATTTAACTTTAAACGTGTCAGTACTTCGGAAACAGTCCGTAATAAATAATTGTAAATGTTTAACTCAGGATATCCCAAAGCATAAGTCAAATAATATTAAACGTATTCTACCGAGTCCAGGTAGCAAAACAATAATTGTAAATGTTAACAGGTTCTGGAGTAAGAGTAAATAAACATCTACAACGGTATTGCGATGACTATATACTAAAGGACTAGCTCAGTTCATTGCAAGAGGTTGAAAATTTCAAGGTAGAAGCGGGCAGCAGCTATGACGTCACCACCGGTGCTAAATAATGCTGGGCTACGTTTATCGATATATTGTTACCGATGTTCGATGGTTTTAACATTGATGTAGACATCGATGTTTACCTTTCAATGTTTAATATTATAAAAAAAAGTTTTAAACCTAATTTTTCTAGCTCCAAAAGTAAAATATTAATTTTTTGAGTGATTCAGAGATCAGCATAGATGTTTTGTGTCGATATCCCAGCACTAGCTAGCACCGGTGGTGACATCAGAGCGAGTTTGACCTTGGCAGACAAATTGGGCAAACTGAGCAGTCCTTTAGTATATAGTCGTTGGGTATTGCGGACTTTGAAAAAAAAAACAAATATTATTCATATAAATTCGAAAAACATCAAGAGCTGCAGGAAGAAGATGAAGCGAAGAATGGCATTTTGTTTTAAAATGATGGAAAGAGCAAATAACGATAGGAATTTTTTTAGAAATATTTGTTTTACCGATTAATGTACATTCACCCTCAACAATAAACCAAATATTCAGAATTGCCGGTATTGGAGCCAAGAAAATGAACATCGCTTTGTTTATACTCGGACACAATATCCCCAAAAAACAAAGGTATTCCTGGGAATTATCGGATACCATACATTGGACTAATTTTAAAATAAAATTGGACCCGCCTTGGAAGAAGTTGTTTGGGAAGATCAAATGATCTGGCACCAAATGGATGGTTGCCCCCCCATAATGCCCATATGGTTAGAGAGTACCTTGGAAAATGCTTTTAACGGCAATATTATTGGTCCACGGTACCGGAGACTTTGGCCAGCCGGGTCACCTGATCTTTTACCGAATAACTTATTTCTGTGGGGTCACTTAAAAAGTATTATTTAAAAAAGTGTAAAATTTGAGAATCTAAACCAGCTACAAAACGCTATCTTGTTAGAATGTAATAAAATTTCCCAATATCAACTTAGCAACGTTAAAAATGAATTTTATGATCGGTTGGGATATTGTAAAATTGTTTAGCTGTTAATGGGGGGTTGTTTGAACATTTGATTAATTAATGTTTTTATGTAATTCTTTATTATTTTTAAAAAAGTTATTTTATTTTATTTTTCCACACCTAGTAAAATATTAAGAAATCAGTTCTCTCTTTTTTGGATCATTTTTTGATCTTCTGAGTTAAACATTTACTTTTATTTATTGCGGTGGCTTTTAACTCGAAGTTACTGACAATAGGTTTAATGGTTAAAATGGACCAGATGGGCTGGATGGGAAAATGAATTAAAAATATTACAAATACTGCTATTGGTTTAATTAAATTCTAGTATGATAAAATTATTTTTTAACGATCAATAGAAATAATTGTTATTAGTTAAACTTAATTGTTACATTAAATAAAAGGTTTGATAAAAAATAATGTAAACGTGTCTTTTACTTTGAATGTAATGGTTGTGAGATTGATAAAATGAAAAAAAAAACATTTCTTGTATTCGGCTGTACGTCAGATTTGACAAAGCCTTATAACAAATTGTTTGCTGGTGGCTCGTGTCTGCTTGGTTTTACCTGAAACGGAAATTTGGTAATTTTGCAATAACATTTAATTAAATAATTCAAGATTCGCCTATTATTTTTTTTTGAAACTTGGCACAAGGGTTTGTCAAATTGGTCTCTTTAAAAAGTTATTTCACATTTTTTCTGTAAAATGTACAGGGAGCCAATAATTAAGCTTCTTAAAATTTACATGGGATTTCCTATGTTCCGCTCGACGACGCACCACCCGGTACTTGCTGTGAACTCGAGATAAATATTTTTCCGGTATGGTTTCTTATTAAGTTATTCGTTAATTTTATTAAGTTAAAAGAAATTTTTAGGAAGATTTAAAAAATACAGAAGCTAAATTAATATAGGTATGATATAAATATTTACATAAAAATGTCTGTAAAAATGTGCTCTCAAATGTTTAGACATATATTTTAGTTTTGATTAATTCTAAGGGTTGTTTTAGTCAAAGGCGTATTCCAACCAAATTATTAAGAGTAAGTTTTAAGATAATCCTATTTAGAAGAAAATTAATTTAATGCACATTAATGCAAAACTTTATTTATGGAATAGTGTCAAGGCCATGCATGATTAAACATTTTAAAAAGCTTAAAATTTTATAAACCTGATAATACAGTGACGGCCTTTAAATCTTGGACAAAAAATTGGTCAAATTTTGACTTTCCTGCCAATTTTGTAAATCGCTCTTTTTTACCTTGCTTTATTTTTAATTTCTATAAACAAAGCAAAAGGTAAAAGAAAATATTTATATTTTATAAAAACTAACAAATTAATAAACTAATTAACAATTTAATAAATTCAAACAAACTTAAATATCCTTCCAAACAAATTTAATATATGCCTTCCAGGCATCGAATGGACCAAAGCCCGGGCGTAGTCCGGATTTCCTCGTAACTCATTCCACGCCTCTGAAATTTTATCCTTAAGTTCGTTTACATTTTGCGGCCTAAACTTATTTTCCCTATTTATTTTTTAACTAATAAGCCCCAAACATTTTCCATGACATTTAAATCCGGATTACGTGCGGGCCACTGTAAAACCCCGATACGCTGCTTTTCCATCCATTCATCGACTTGCCGGGCCGTATGAACGGGACACTGATCTTGCTAAAAGATAAAATTTTTGTCCGGAAATCGATATAGTACAGAAGGAAGCATGATATTCTGTAGTAGATCTATATATACCTCCGCATTGAACCTTCCTTCGATAAAATAACATACACCAAGTCCTTGTGCACTTAGCCACCCCCAAACATTTACCGAAAATCGCCCACTTCTTCTGTCCTTTTGGGTATATTTTTCATCAAATCTTAAGACCTGTATACCTTAAGAATCCCACTGTAGCACGACCGAAACACTTTTTTATAGGTGAATATTGTATTGTCCCAAAAAATCAAGGGTTCCAAGTAAGATTGTAGAGCAAATCCAATGCGTTGTTCTTTATATGCATTTGTTAAAAACGGTTTTAAAGCTGACGGATATCAGCGCAATTAGGATATTGCCGTTCTAACCGATGATGGGAAATTGCTTTCCGTTTTTACTGTAACTACACATTTAAACGGTTGGTTTCTTAAAACATTAACTAAATTATTGTCTTACTAGATAAAAAGCCTGTCTCCGCCAGGGGAGAGACAATATTAAGTAGCCTCTGTCTCCATAATACACCTTCCGTACGGCTAACGGTAAAAATAACACTTTTTTGCTCCTATTTTTGTCCCGGGGGCGAAATTCAAAAAACGGGCTTTGTTAGGTTCTAGCCACTGCTAAAGACTATCACTGTGCCAAATTTCATGATTTTAGCTCAAGCCATAACTTCAGAATCACGTCGACAGACAAATAAATAAATATACCTACCTACATATAAATATATCCACATTAGCAAATTATATATTCTCTCAAAGGAGTGTGTTTCCTGCCATTTTTTTAACAAAATAAAAGTACTCTTTGGGATGTTAAGCTCTTCCGCCACATCCCTTTTTGGCCAACCTCTCTGCTCAATATAATGAGTAATTAATACTTTTGATCCAAAGTTAAGTTTGGCATTTTAAAAAATATTGTTATACACTGACAACGAATACCTGTTTCTTCAATAGGTTTTTTAACAGGTATTTATATTCAGTAGAAGGTGGCATAAGCCTATTTTACGAAAGGGAAAAAGAATTGCCCAAGATTTAATAGCCGTTACTATACAGGGTGAGCATTTTATTAGGAACCTATACATTTTCTCAGAAACTGCAGACTTTTGAAAAATAAAGATGAGACAAAAGTGTTTTGGCTTAATCTACACTTTTAATTAATTTCACTTTCACATATACAGGATGTTCATTGTGTTGGCCGCCGGTATTCACTTTCTTATTTTAAATGGGACACTCTATTTATTATCATATATTTAGAAAGCGCTTTCAAAGACAAGTTCAACGATATGTAACAGTATGGGTCTGTGTCGCAACGTTTCGGATTTATTAAAGTTTTTCTTTAATTTTTGACTATTTTTAAATTAATACAAATACGGTAAACATTCCTTTTTTTTAATTTGTTTACGTAAAAAGAATTATACAAGCCTATTTTATCTATATTAGCTGGGCATTTTTTTTTTTGAATTTTAAAAATGTTACAGTGTTGCCATATTTTGTCTATCGTAAAATTTTTTGAGTTTTTAAATGCAACCACCTGTATATAATACCAGATCTATATAAAGAATAAGAAGACCTTTTCAATATGGGTCGGCGAATCACCGTTTCAAACTTATAAATAATTGTCTTCAGGAAAAGTATTTTTCTTTTGCCAACCACAGTACACCCTGTATACTTTATATTATGAGTTAATGTAGGGGATTTGGTTAACTCATCTTAAACCCAATTTATTGCATTGATTCATAATTTAAAGTATACAGGATGTAGTGTGGTTGGAAAACAAAAAATATGACATTTCCTGAATACAATCATCCATAAGTTCGAAACGGTGACTCGCAAACCCATGTTGTTACACATCGTTGAAAAAAGCTTTTAATTTTTTATATACATTTTAAAATTTAAGAAATTTTAGGATGGACAAAACATGGCAACAATGATTTATTTTTAAAACTTAAAAAAATTTGCCTGCAAACGTAGATAAAATTTATTTTTTTTTCGTTTAAAAAAAAAGAAATGTTTACCATCTTTTTATTAATTTAAAAATAGGTCAAAAATTAAAGAAAAACGTAATAAATCCGAAACGTTGCGACACAGACCCATACTGTTATATATCGTTGAACTCGTCTTTGGAAGCGCTATATAAATATATAATAATATATAGGGTGTCCCATTTAAAATAAAATTCGCACCCTGTACATACAATATTGGTATTAATGGTTTAAATTTTATGTTGATACGCAATTATAACAGGTGTTATAATATTGGTTACAAATGTCATAAAATATGTCAAAATTCTGTATTTTAATAAATATCGTATTTTAGTATACTTGTTCGACAGATGCTATTTTTGACTAAATATTATTTGTTTGGCAAGACATTTCGAGCTATATTTAACCACATTTATTAATGATTTTATAATAATATTAAGAGCCGTCGAATTTTGACCATGTTTAACATACTTAATTTTTTTTAAATAATTGTAATATATTTGTTTCTAAAATGTATTCTTAATTATTAAGTACAGTTTTTATAATATTTAACTCTTAATAAAAATATTTTGCCAAAACAATTTATTTCGGCTTCAGATCTTAAAAATGTATTTATTTACTTTCTAAAAGTTCTTATTTTTTAATTAAACTTTTATTGCTAACAATAGGAAAATCCTTTTATAAAAATTAAACACACTATTTGGACGGCAAATACTCAGTTTGTCAGTATTTTGATTGTGTTGTTTAAATTAATTGTTTACAGGATTTTAGTAGTAAATATTTTTCTTTGGTATTTGACTAACACGAATACTCATTGTGTACTCAACATTTTGTATTTACCAACAGTGTAGAAAATAATTTTTCGCAAATTTCAATTGCAGAATGTTTCTTTTTTTTTTTTTTTGATGTAAATAAAATTATTGGGTGTTTTTTCCTACTTTTCCTATTATACATTGTTTTTACTTAAGTTGGAACCACATGGAATTTTTTTTATTATTAAGATAACAAAAAAAAAGGTATTCTCGATAAAAAGTCCTGCATGGTCCAGAACTTAAAATGCAACCATTAGATATCAATTGTTTAAAGCTGTATACGAGGTTTGTTAAAAATAGATATTTTACTTAAGAGTAAAGTACCTTTATTTTTTACAATACAGAAGAATGCTATAAAGTAAAGTTATTTTGAATAAAATATTATATTCAAGTATGCAATTACGGCAATTTAGCAAGAAAATTTAGGATTGGTGATTATTTACTAATAATTTTTCTATTTTTTTTAATTTTTTTTACGGTTTAGTAAATTTGCCATTTTTACTGCAATTTTATAAATACGAACTCACTCTGACACACAATCTCAAATATTTCATGTCAGTGCTTCCTAGATTACGTTAAATTGTATCAAGCCAGAACAATTAATACGGAATTATTAGTAAATAATCACCAATCCTAAATTTTCATGCTAAATAGCTGTTATTGCATAATTGATTTTAATTCAAAATAACTTTACTTTATAACATTCTTCTGAATTGTAAAAAATAAAGGTACTTTACTCTGGAGTAAAATTCATATTTTTTGACAAACCATATTAAGTTTTGGACTATGCAGATTTTTTTATCAAGAATAAATTTTTTTCGTTAACCTAATAATAAAAAAGTTTTCCATATGGTTCCAACTCAAGTATACACACTGTATAATATTAAGGTTGTATGCCTAACACCTATTTATACAAGTATGATAAAATATTATTTTTCTATAGTTAAAATATATATTACTATTAAAAAGTTATTTTTTTAACAAACATTTTAATACTATGTTACATTTAATTACCAGAAATAAATTCTTTGACTATTTAAAAAAACATTTTTACCATTTTTATTTACTTATTACTCAAAACAATAAACCCAAATGCATTTACCAGAACTAACCTTTCTTACAAGCACGCAAAAATAAAAACCATTTAAAATATAATTTTGTTTGTGTTTCTGCTATAGACATCATCACTTTGATGCTGGTTTTAGGGTATAGACATATGCACGTACAAAGTTTACTGATATTCATGCAGTTTGGTTACAAATTAATTTAATTTAAACTGAAATAAGTTTTTTTTAAATTATAGGTATAGATTTTTTTTTAATGCGTGACATTGTGTTTGTTTTATGATTTGAAAAATTCTTTCTTTTTAATATGTTTTTATATGCGTCTAGCTAATCGTTTAAAAATAATAATCGATACGTCATTTAATACATCTCTTAATTATTTATAATATTCTGTTTTAATTTAAAAAAAAAAGCATGTGTAATTTTAAAGGCAAAATTTTGGTTATTTAATTTTTGAATATTGTGTATTTATGTTTTATTTTTGTTTGACTTGGGGACACAAACTGATTCATAGGCAAATTTATATATATATATATATATATATATATATATATATATATATATATATATATATATATATATATATATAAAATATATATATATATATATATATATATATATATATATATATATATATATATATATATATATATATATATATATATATATATATATATATATATATATATATATATATATATATATATATATATATATATATATATATATATATATATATATATATATATATAGCACTTTGTTTTTGTTGCAATGTCTAACTTATGTTGACATTTTCCAGTCAGTAATAAAGTAATTTCAATAAATTTATTCACTACAAGAAAGTTAACAATTTATCATTACAATTACCTTCTTTGGTACTATTTTTACTGAATTTTTCCTAGTCCTTAAATGTTTTTTGTGGATTTTCATGCTGTTTTTCATTTCCTTTGCTTTTCATATACCTATATCCAAAAATAAGTAGCTGCTTTAATAAAAATTTAATGGTATGGAAAATTCTTTGATAAGTCAGAAAGGTTAAGCAAAAAATTTATGGCTAATAGAAGAAAATAAATTTATGTTATAAAAAATAAGTACAAGCTGTATAGTCTGCTATAGACATCATCACTTTGATGCTGGTTTTAGGGTATAGACATGTGCACGTACAAAGTTTACTGATATTCATGCAGTTTGGTTACAAATTAATTTAATTTAAACTGAAATAAGTATTTTTTTTTAAATTATAGGTATAGATTTTTTTTTAATGCGTGACATTGTGTTTGTTTTATGATTTGAAAAATTCTTTCTTTTTAATATGTTTTTATATGCGTCTAGCTAATCGTTTAAAAATAATAATCGATACGTCTTTTAATACATCTCTTAATTATTTATAATATTCTGTTTTAATTTAAAAAAAAAAGCATGTGTAATTTTAAAGGCAAAATTTTGGTTATTTAATTTTTGAATATTGTGTATTTATGTTTTTATTTTGTTTGACTTGGGACACAAACTGATTCATAGGCAAATTTTTAAATATATATATATATATATATATATATATATATATATATATATATATATATATATATATATATATGTATATATATATATACGATATATATATATATATATATATATATATATATATATATATATATATATATATATATATATATATATATATATATATATATATATATATATATATATATAGCACTTTGTTTTTGTTGCAATGTCTAACTTATGTTGACATTTTCCAGTCAGTAATAAAGTAATTTCAATAAATTTATTCACTACAAGAAAGTTAACAATTTATCATTACAATTACCTTCTTTGGTACTATTTTTACTGAATTTTTCCTAGTCCTTAAATGTTTTTTGTAGATTTTCATGCTGTTTTTCATTTCCTTTGCTTTTCATATACCTATATCCAAAAATAAGTAGCTGCTTTAATAAACATTTAATGGTATGGAAAATTCTTTGATAAGTCAGAAAGGTTAAGCAAAAAATTTATTGCTAATAGAAGAAAATAAATTTATGTTATAAAAAATAAGCACAAGCTGTATAATGTCGTTTATTTGTGTTTATATCAATAAAAAGCAATATTTATGGAACTCTAAGTTTTTTAAATCTTTAAAGGTCATTAAAAAAAATTACATAAATAAGAGTTCAAGTAAAAATGGGATACAGTTTCGAAAATGGTCTATATGTTATCAAAGTTAGAGTTGTATAATTTTTTTATTTTTTTTTTGATTGGAAAAAAAACTTTGAAAATATATGTTTAGTATTGGGCATCTTCAAAAGAAAGTCGCTTTAAAAAACTCAACTGTATGTTTTTTAAACATTGGTATAATTAAGAGATGCTTATAGAGTTTCAAGAATACATCAATGTGAATTGTTTTTAATTCGGGGGTATATCCGTTTTTCATTTGTATTCCTAACCACCTAACTGGTGTCAGAAGATTGACTATCTAGATCTATATAGATAGTCAATCTTCTGATTTAATACTAATATTAAAACCATATTAAGGATATGTTCTGTATTGTCGTGGCGGAATAATTTACTACAAAATATTTTTGACTTACTGGGCAGATATGCAAGACGAAACTGATTCGGCCTGGGTCGCCATTTATTACATTTACAATCACAAGGGCTTTTATAAATTACGTTATTTAGATTTAAATTAATATTAGATTGTTTAATTTTTTATATTTGGCATTTATAGTGTTTTATGTTTTAAACACAATAAAATGGTTAATTTTTACTTATTTCTTGATTTGTCTCTATAGAGTCAGATATGTAAGACAAAAATAAATTATTTTGTTGATTTCGTCTCAAATGAGGTCGCTTCAATTTAACGTTAATCTTTTTTTAATGCAATTAATTTTATAATCAGACGTTGGCCAAACTTATAAAAGAACATCAATCACTTATAAAAACAAAGAATCCCACAAAACATGAATTTAAACGATTATCGCAGAATTAACTGGAATAGTTCTAGTATTTTCGAAAATAATTCTTTTTCAAAAATCTAAAATAAAAAAGTAGTTTTGTTTATTTAAGTAAAGATTATAGTTATCTTGGCATCAATGTTAGTTTATTTAAATTATACTTGGTTGCTTCAGCCTAATGCTGGGATAGCTTTAGGAAACCTTAAAATTATGTAATTCACCAAATATTCCTACTTTTTAAATTAGTAAATATACGTCATAACAAATGTATTTGTCTATTTATGACATTATGTCATAAATTAAAAATAATATATCAGATTTCTAAAAAAAATACTTTTTTTTGAAAATTTGTTAGATTTTCGGTTTTAAATATTATTTTTCGTTTTTTTTTTTAATTTTCGGACGTAGTTTTTCTCAAGTTTCAGTTTGAGAGACGCAAAGGGTTAATTGTTTAATTGTTTTTGTTGCTGGCGTGGTGATTTTACTTACTATAAAAAGTGGTTTCTTTTTGCTTATTTTATCGTGTTACTGCAGGGTGGGTCCAAGTGGGTCTTTTACGGGGCACAGCCTCGTGGGTAGCAAAGAGTGGCTTTGCGGGTTAGTAATTTGTAAAATAGAGTGCTTTCCTATAAAAGTGGCGTTCGCTGTGTTAGGTAGGGAAATAAATAGATTTCGGGCCAGTTAGAATTAATTGAGGGGTTTGTCCGTTTAAAAGTTAGTAGAATTCCGGGTGGATTACTGTCATAGTGCTGAAGGTTTGATTGAGGTTAATAATAATTTTCTGTTTGTAACTTTTTTTCAAATTTATCTTAAATTTGTTTTATTTTTTTTTGTTTTGTAAAATAGATCAAAGTTTTAGAGTCGGTCCTAATAAACTTGCTGACCTGTTTGAATAAAAGTTTTTATCAATAAACACTGAAACCCTAAATAAAGTAGAACAGCCCGGAGAGATGCACACGAGCACTTAACCTGCAGGGGTTTCGGCATATCAGCTGGCACGCGCAGCTTTCTCGGCCGACCAAACACTTAATACTCAGGCTTTGGCATCGCAACTGATTCGCGCGGCGGCCTCGGCCGACCCAACATTTAACCTACAGGCTTATGCGACGCAGCTGCCACGCGTGGCTCCCTCGGCCGACAAACGGGAACGATCGCGAGCTTTCCGCTCTGCCGCGCCGGCGAAAGGTAGAACTTTAATAAGACGTGCGCAGCGTCAAAAGCTGTCTGCATGGTTGTATTCTGCCTCGCTGTCCTCGCGCGACAGAGAGGGAAACAAGTAGTGCTTCACAGAGAAAGGGACAAAGTTAGCGCGAACACAACTAAAACCTAAATTACCAACAAAAGCCTTTTTCAAACCCATACAGGAGCTACAGGAGAGCTTCACCGTTCCCCGGGTTGCTTGTAGTAGTATCCCTGGGGATTCATCTTTACTTCTAGACCAAGAAAACCAAAACTACACCACGGTCAAGGGTAGAAATTACCCAGAATCGACCCCAGTGACACTAGAGCCAGATGTGGGAGCCACTTTGTGTCACCTATCGGATTCGGGATCGGGATTGGCTTTAGAGACCTCGACGGTCCCTGGAATCAATGAGGATACGAAGTGGGGAAGCCCCTATGTTTCAGCAAAGGCTCAGCAGCCCGCTAGAAAGACGGTTTCGCCATCGTAAATGTATAAAAAGATCGAGCAAGATGTGGTTGCCACCTTGAGGACCCCAACAAAGATCATTGTCTACCAAGATGTGGTATTGCGGGTACTGTGAAGGCCTGGAACAGATGTGGGAAGGGTGGCCTCAAAACATTAGATCAAAGGTGTCGGGAGCGATATGAACGCAAATGCGCGCTTTTCCACGGACAGGGCAGTATGACAAACACATCAATTATCAACACGACTGAGCGTTATAAATTCCGGGCATTAGCGCGTAACCGTAGCTGAATGCTGTCAGGCACCAGTTCCATTTGCATACACACCAGAATCAAAGTATCAAAGGAAAGCATAACGTCTAAAGAGTTTGAACGAGATGAAGACTATCTGCCTTCATCTCAGTTAATATCTTTTCTATAGGTAATCTTCAAGTACTTGAAGTTAATTGATTTTCTGTACTCTGTTGGTGCATATATTTATACCCTTGAGCCTGGACCGAAGCATGCCGATGTATCCCTGGCGAGTAACCCAAAGAATAATTTGTCTCAAAATTCACAAAATTTTAAAAATATATAAACGGTTCTTTATATTTGTTTTTATTCATAATCGTAAAATAATATACACATATGCTAGTTTTAAAATATGTAATAATATAACCCGCACAATTATAAATTCGGATCAATGACGGTCCTGTTTGAACAACATTAAATTCTCTAAAATACAACTTCCCACACGAACAAAAAAGATAAAGGGATGTTTAATGCGCTTTTTGTGCCATTTCTAAAGACATCTAAAGAATGGCGATGAAGGCTAAAAGATGATTGATAGTGCCTTAATAATAATTTTTTTATGAAGGGTATTGATTTGTCAGTTTACAATCTTTTATGGCGATCCGCATGTGAAAAGGATTTGGAAGTTTTTAAGGTAAAACGGTATCGTTTATGTCAAGGATATTGTTATTACAAAAGAGCGTTTCGCAAGACATGTAAAAAAGACTTGAAAATAGCTTTTATTTAAAGGTTTTTATTAAAAATGTTTTGTGTAGTGCCTACTACCACGCTTTTATTAGCTTGGCCCGTATGTATCTATGTCTGTATGTATGTATATATGTATATATATGTATGTATGTATGTATGTAACGGAATCTTTTAACATCATTTTTACCTATTTCAAGAAGTCTGTTCGCAAGGCGGCTTAGACTGATTTCGGTAAATAGTTGCCACAGTAATGTAAGATAAAGCTGTCAGTGGACACTGTCACCAATATTTTTTTTAACTGCGTCTAGTAAGGACGTTTAAAAAAAAACCTTTTTAAAGTCCTATAAGATTTAGTTTTTTTAATAGTATTAACCTTTTTAAATACAACAAAATACCCCATTTTTTCTAAATCTTAAAAATTAATTTGCACGATAAGTAAAATTCATTGTTTATTAACATATTTCTATAATATTTCCATTGTGCATAATTAACCAAAGATGCATTAAACTGTTCTGCGGTCCGGTCATTGGTAACCGAGATTGCATTCATGACATGTCATCACCTCAAAGCCCAATTTCTCTTCGTGGATATTTAACTTAATAAATAGCCCGTGCACTTGTCGCTGGTGTTAGCTCTGTGGTAGTTCGGTGTTGTGTGGTGTAATTAAGATAAATCCACAATTAGAAAGTTGACGAATTAGGTTGTTTGTTAGGCGGAATTTTTCAATATTATTTATTTTTGCCAACCAATTTTTAAAAGTGACATTTTTTGGTATGTTAAGTAAGAGTTCAGTAAGTGTTTCTTACTGGCTAAGGATGTGTTTAGATATTGAAACGCAGTAAGAACCTACTGATCGTGATGCTTACGCTATTTTTTGCACGCTTAATACCCAGAAATATATTTGTAGGTTTAATAAAACACCCCTTATTAAATACACAGCTGGTATATTGGGTTTCTATGACGAGAAATTAATATTTTGTCATAAGTATCACATTTGTTACAGATTTGTCAAATTTATCTCGTTCAAGTCGACTTTGTGTGAGATAAAATGCAGTAAGAAAGTGACAATTTTTATCTGGAGAATGCTTGGCAATAACTGTTTTATTTTTTTTAATAAAATTTGGTTAATTAATAGGTTCATATTTTTATTTTTCATGTTTACAAATTACTGATCGGTAAGTGATTACTTACCGATCACTTACCCATCAGGAGTCGGTAAGTATTCACTTACCAATCAGTAATTTGTTAACACCACTTACAGATGACATAATCTAACCAGTAAAGTTGCAATATTATCTAAGGTATCTAAGGTTTTTTTTTTTTAATTTAAGTATGGATATTTATTAGTTTTTTGATGAAGTAATGTTTAAAAAAAATTTAAGGTATATTTAAAATAAACATTGAAGTCAATGCTTTGTTACTACCCTGCCCTTTGAATATTGAATACGTTTAATGTTTTAGCTTTCTTTGGAAAACGGCTTTAGAAAACAAAGAAAAAACGGGCATTTGACATCCGACGGTAGAGAAAAAACTTTTCTTAGATATCTATTGGTGTATGAGTAATTTAGGTGTTTTCGAAATAAAGTTAGTAATCTAAATAAAACGAATTTCCACTAAAATCTCTTTCTTTAAAAAAATATTTTATAAAGTTGTTCATTGCTTTAAAAATACTTTGAAAAACAATAATGTCTTGAAGACAAATCAGTCTCTGTTCTTAGGATAAAAAAAGAAATAAACTACGAAAAACGAAAATAATAATATTAAAGATAAATTTAAATAAATCTCCTTTTTAATGTGCATTAACTCAAAAAATAATTTTATATAAAGTTGGTGACATAATTTCGTTTAAAACAAGGAGTATGGCTAGTTAGTTGACTTAAGGCTTTGCCTTACCTTTAACAGAAAATAAAGCTGTGCAGTTATCTGCACAATAAATGTTTAATCTAACCCAGACTATTATAAACAACATTGTTTAAACAATTTTTTATTACATATTGGTAGAAAAGAAAAAGAAACAAAATTACAACTTTCCATTTTTGATGTTCTATTAAAATTTACAGCAAAGCTATACATAGAAACAGATACTTAAACTTGAACTATTATTCAATCACAGCTTAAACCGGAGTTTTAAGGAATCTATTTAATAGAAGTAAAATTGCGTGTTTTGATCAAAATATCAAAAGAGACAAATCATTTTTTAATGATAATTTAATTTAAAATAATTACATTTCTGATTTTATAGATAACAGCTTTTTATTTTAAACAACCACACTTGGGACAAAATCAAAAAAGATCCATCCCAAATCTATTTCTTCCACAGATTCCTGGCTTATCAGAGAAAATAGATAATAAAGGATCCCGTACATGGTTATGGAAAATGGGTTTCGGCCGTTTTATTTTTAACTTTGCAAATTGATAGTTCTTAAAATACTGATTAAAAGTCTCAATGGACACGAAACGCAATAACCCTCCGTCCACCCCATTTCAATTGTTTGGGTTAAAAGGTATTAGGTAGTGATCGTTAAGGTCGCTGTGTTACGAGATTTACGATTATACAGTTTCACAACCGGTAGACAGGTAAAAATCACATGGCAGGCTTTGATCGGTATCGGTAGTGTGAAGAGTGTGAGGGTGAGGGAGGAAGGTCGTTGTAGGTTGGATGGATCTCAGGTGGAAGTCTGGGTAGGTTCGACTACAGTATTAAATACTTCCCTAAGGCAACTGACCATTAATCAATTATACGCATCAACCTGACATTTGCGGGTAGTTTTAAAGGGGTTATTCGGTTTCGTGCCCATTGCGACCTTTAATTAGCCCCAATTTTCGTGAGGATTGTGCATAGTCCTTTAACAGTAAATAATAAAGAAACATTTTATAACATAAATAACAATACAAAAATTGTTTTTTTAAAATACCCAGAGGGCAAATAGGATAGGCTTTTTATAGCTGAAACTTTTAGACCATGTTCTAAACTTATAAAAGAACCTCAATTCAACATTTATTAGAAACATCGATTTTCGCAAATTAACAATTTGTCGATTTTAGCCTAGGAAATTTCATAAAAAAACGTCAGATATTATAAAAATAATAATTCATTTGTGCAGTTGCAACTAATGTGCTATCTATACGTAGGTACTTCTTTAATAAAGTACCGTTTATTTTGTTTAAAAATAATTTTTCTTTAATCGAAGCTATATATTTGTGGCGTATGGTGGTTAACGAATTGCTTTTCTAGAAAAATATGGGATGTAATTTCTTAAAATAATTTATTTGTCAATATAGATAATTTTAAAATGCATTTTATATTGCTCTAGTGGTTTTAAACTCTATCAGTGGAATTGGTTGGAAACGAAATTATTCACGCTGTTCGGGCATGCACATTTCAGTGAAAAATATCCGCCGTTAGCCTAAATGCTTGCAATTTTTTGTGCTCAATTTGTTTTTGTAATTGTAATTTTCTCAAGCAATGTTAATAAGTAACATTTATTTAATTTTCTAATGAATAACCATATGTCTGCGTACACACGTAATTAAAACTCTTATTTTTCCAGCGCAGACCTATTTTTTTAAACCTACTAAAAACTGTGCAAGGACACCAAAATGCAATTTAGGCACTATGGATAGACAAAGTTTATTATGTTTAACATTTTCATTTTTCTTTATCAACTTCTTGAAGTATCACGACAATGCAGTTGCACTTAATAAGATTAGTTTAGGGGTTGGATTCCATATCTTCTGCCCCTGTAACCTGCCCAGGTTTATTGTGGATCATCATTATGTAGAGAAGAGATGGTTTATCGATGAGTTTCAGATCTATAAGTAGTTGCCGGTATACTCTGCTGTTGGCTAAAGATGAACTGAGTACATAGGTGCAGATTAAGGTTTTTATGGACGACCTGTAAAGAGACTACTGCTATTTATGACACAAAAAGTAGAGTAACTGTACACGCGTTTCTATTTTAAAACTATATTCAATCAAAATATGGTGTGATACGCCAATAAAGCGTATCTGCAAATCGAGTTAATATATATACGAATATATACAAATAACTAAGTCGTGCACCGTCGCCGGTTTAAAAAATAAAATAAAAGTAAAATAATATTTTGGGCTTGAAAAATTTTAGGTAAATGAAGCTTGCTTTAATAAAATAAAAAGAAATGTAAAAAAATTAAAATTACTTTTAAAGCCTTGATAACCTTAGCATCAATTTGTTAAGTTCTTAGAAATTTGAAACATAAACTTACAAGTTACTGACAATACCACATATTTACATTCTTATTAATTGGGTTTAAATTTACAAATTATGTAAAAAAACAAATTACAAAATTTGCCTTTGATTTTGGCGCAAAAATAGATTTGAGTTTAGTAAAAGAAAGTATTTTAATTTCACTTAAAACCCGAATTGCCTTCCCGACTGCGAAGTTCATAGGGCGTAAAGATACGAAGACGCGACAGACAAATAAAAAGTGTTTTAATAATACAAGAAAAATCAGATTTTTTCAAATCAAATTTTAAAAATATTTACGTATTACTTGTCACTCCTATAACACTTGGTTTAATTTAGTGAAAAATTATATTATCTAAAATTTTATTGTAGAGTCACTTATTTACTTTACTACTAATTGCTTTTAACTACCGCAAATTTATGTCAAAGTCCGAGTTCTTACTTATATAGAAAAAAATTATCAAAAAGTTTAAATGTTATCTTGACTACATATCACTATTTTACTACTGTACCATTTACCAATTGCTTTTGTAATCACCACTTCATTTGAAGCCTGCTCTGCTACAGTTCTTTAAGTCGCTTTTATCACACAGTTTATTTCTAATTACTTTTAAACGTTACGTAGAATATGTCACGTTTTAATTGACACAGAGAATTTTTTAAAATAGCGTTACTGGCTTAAAAAGATAAACACTTGTTTACGAAAAGTTATGATATAAACTGTTTAAAGAAAAATATGTGCTAGCCAAAATTCTTGGTCTAAAACACAAAAAAGGTAGTATGTGTCTTAACATAAAAAACTACTATTTTTTGCAATTTGCCTAAAATGAAAGATAATTTTACCTGTTCATATCGAAAAATGAAAACTTTTCCAGCTGCGACTTGTTCCAACCGCACAGATATAGATCATACTGGTCTCCTTGTTTTTCCGATCCCCGGGCCTCGCGAAGCGAGTGCTATCACTTTTACGGTCTTATTTTTCAATCAACGGAGGAAGCCCAGAATCTTAAGTTCTGATTGGATGTGGTGAAGCGCTACATCATCACGGGGTCATGCAGTCACTGCCGTTAGTTCCGTGGCGCCGGCATACGATTGGTAAAATAAAATTTTATTCACACTTTAGCGGTGTTGCCACGATTATTTGGAAATTTTACTAATTTAAATAGATTTTTTATATTTTATAAAAAATTTTAAAAAATGCTATAGTTAAATAGCTTTTATGGTGTCGAATGTGTGTCTGCAGCAATATGCTTAAAGTTCACTGTCCAAGCTAGTGTTCTTAATTAGACTTCACTGACTCAAAACTGACTAAATTTTGCTGCTTTCTCATCAAGCTTTGCAAACCGCAAACGACATAGAGCCTCGCTGTGACAAAAGTGTTCTGCAATATCTGCTTCTTCCTGGTAGAACCTACATAGGTTTTCTTCTGCCAGGCCCATTGTTTTCAGGTGCTTTGTTTGCAGTTATCTGTTAATTAGCCTACTATGAATCTTACTACTTGCCGGTTGTGATTTGGGTGGTCCGTGTAAATTCAGGTGAGTATTTGTTTATGAATTTTTTTGCCTGTTGCTTTCCTGGGGTTCTTATCCCCCAGTCCTGAGATTCTTTGAGACTCTCTTATATTCCATCTAATAGACGATCTAACCTGGTATGACAAACTACCATAGTAGGGCTCAAGACCTACCACTGCTCTACTAGAACCCTTCTTCGTCAGTTTGTCAGCCCCTTCATCGCCTAGGTGGCCCTCATAATATCCAGGCAATGGTAAGTTTATTGGACAAACCTTCCTCCTCTAGGACAGATATAGAGTCCTGTACCGGTTTAGAAAGCTGTTAAAATTTTTTAAAATTTAAAATTTAAAAAAATATATTTCAAAGCCTGCCAACCCTGTCTCATGACCGATTTTTTGCAGGCTTTATTTGGTAAGCAGATGATCGCAATTACAATATCCACTTACCTGTTCATAGCTAGCAACCAAATAGTTATGACCAGAAAAAGTTAGACAACTTAACATTTCCATATTCTTTAAGCTTTATACTTTTGAATCAGTTTTTTTTTTTTTAAGTAAGCAGATATGTAAAACTATTAAAGAAAAATGTAGCTATGGTAACTAAAATTTATCATAGTCTTGACCATTTTTTTAGGCAACCCATTGGCAATACTTTTATTTACATATTATATTTGATAAAAAATGGTTTTCATCCGGTCGGCAGATTGGTGAGGGTCGCCTTAACTCGGATTCTGTACTATAATAAAATCCAGTAGCAGAGTACTTCGTGTATTTTTTTAAATTATTTTTTTATAATTTTTCCCATCATGTCAATATTATATACTCTGTTTTTCTAATTAAATTTTTTTTTTTGGTTTGAACTATGAAAAAATATCACTGGGCAAACGCTAACTTCAAATCTTAAACGAAATAAGAACGTAATTTAAAAAAAGAATGTTACCCGCAAAATATATTTGAAAATCACAATAATAAGATAAAGATATCTTTAATTCGTTAATAAATTTGTACAGGGTCTTTGATTATATTTACGTGGCTTCTGGAGCCTTTATTTTTTAAGACAGAAAAAAAATGTTTTATATAGAAATTGTAGGTTTCTTTCCATATTATCTTTTAAAATTATCAGTAGAAAAATATCGCAATTAAAAAATGGAAAAATATAGGCAACTTCAACTTTTTAAAATGGAACACCCTGTATATTATGCGCTATAACGAAAGATCTTTTTTTCTGATTTCAAAAAATTTATATATATATATATATATATATATATATATATATATATATATATATATATATATATATATATATATATATATATATATATATATATATATATATATATATATATATATATATATATATATATATATATATATATATATATGTATATATACAGTGTGTCCCAAATTTAATGTAGGGGATCTTGGAAACCAAATGATAGAAAATCGGTTAAATAGGAAAGTTTTGGAAATTATGTTAGTAAGCTAATCCCGTTGACTACGGTTTTATCTATTCAGGTTTTAGAAATTTTGAAAAACCTAAAATTTTATTTTAAAATCCCTTTTTTTTTAAAATAAAATTTTTTAAATCTAAAACTTCTTAAACATTTTTTGAATATACCGGTATCAATTTTTTTTTCTACTTTGGGTTTTTAGAATCATCATCAATTTTTATTTTTTCATATGGACGCCATATTGGATTTTTACGCAGTCAAATAGTGCTTTTTATTTATTTCAAAATTATAAATGTTTAATTTATATTTTTAAAAACTCATTTATTTCAAAAAAACAAATTTTTCAGGGCCTTGATTCTGGCGAACGTCATTTTTTTGTAAACAATAAATATTAAATTGGCAAAATAGATAAGCTGAACAGATATTTTACAGACATGGGTTTGGCGAACATAGCTATAATTAATACCTGTTACAACAAAACTACACGTAGCAATTAATTAAACAAGTGAAAAAAAAAACAATGGGGCTAAACTAATATTCCTACTAAAATGAAGATGAAAATAACGACCCAAAATTAAAATGTTGTCCCTATTTCTCAACATATTAACGATTTTTTTTTAAATAGTCCTTACTACCCTATGAATGGTTGACTTAGGTATGTGGAATTTTATAACATCCCTGGCTGAAGATGTTGGATTTTCTTTAATATGTTGGTTAACTCGTTGTCGATTTTCTTCAACGTACTTCTTGGTCGTGGTTTTTTAAAACTTCCGAAATTAAGCAAATTTGTAACCAGTTTTGGATGTTAGTTTAGGATGCTGCCTTTCAGGAAAATTGTCGAAATACGTTTGCGTAGCTATATTAACACTTCTATAGCTTTGGAAATACCGTTGAAAATATCGCTTTTCTTTAAATAATAATTCCATTTTACAAAGTTTAAAAAATTAGTAAGTTACCCGAGCTAACTTGATAATGCGCTGATGACATTCGCCGGAATCAAGGCCAACTGAGAAAATATTGGTTTTTTTTAAGTGGATACGGTTATAAAGTCCTAAACTATAACATGTTATACATTGTTGAAATAAGAATAAAAAGCCTATTTGGCTGCAAAAAAATCCAATAGGGCGCCCTAGTTGATGATTCATCAACTTTACTTTTTCATATGGGCGCCATTACATTTTGGGTTACACGGTATTAACGTTTAGCTATGTTCACGAAACCCATTCCTGTAATATATCTGTTTAGCTTATCTATTTTGCCAATTACTAATATTTTATTGTTTATAAAAAAATTACGTTGCCGGGATCAAGGCCAACTGGAAAATATTTGTTTTTTTGAAATAAATGAGGTATAAACTCTTAAATTATAACATGTTATACATTGTTGAAATCAGAATGAAAAGCACTATTTGTGCGTAAAAATCCAATATGGCGTCCATATGAAAAAATAAAGTTGATGATGATTCTAAAACCCAAACGTAAAAAATAAAAATTTACTACTCGGTCATATTCTACATAAAAAGTTGCTTTGAAAAGTTTTTACAGATTTAAAAATTTTCACTTATAAAAAAAAATGGCCGATTTTCGAAAATGATGTTTATTTTTTCAAAATTTCTCAAAAAACCGGAATAGTTAAAACCATGGAAACGGGATAAGCTTTAACATAATTGTCCAAAACTTTCCCCATTTAACCGATTTTTATCATCGTGGTTTCCAAGATCCCCATACATTCCCCAAATTTGGGAACACTGTATATATATATATATATATATATATATATATATATATATATATATATATATATATATATATATATATATATATATATATATATATTTTAATATATATATATATATATATATATATATATATATATATATATATATATATATATATATATATATATTATATATATATATATTTAAATATATATTAAAATAATTATTTAGGTATTTGGTAACCAAAGATATTTAACTTCAAATATAAATAAATTAAAAAAAAAGTATCAAGAAACATGAAAACAATAAGATTGTTTTAATTAATTTGACGTATTATTATTGTAAAAAATTGAAATTAATATTTTAACTATTAAAATAGTTTTACTCCTTTGTCGATTATTAGAAGAAAAAACACCATAATTGAAAATGAAAAGGGGAATATTACTTATTATATCCTTAACAACGGGTACCATTTATAGATACTATTAAATAAATAGTAAGAAAGTTTATTGAACGAAAAAGCTTTAAAATAAAGAAATGGACTGCAGCACAAAATGAAAACAAAGTTTTGGATATCCTCGTTTTTTCAAGATAATTATTATACTTTTTCTATTGAACAAGCATTAAATACTTTTAATAATTTTAGAAAATCCTGAAATATCAATCTTGGATGCGGTATCTGAACTTAATAAAACAGATTATAAAATTTATTTAACCTTAAAATTTTACAAATGTTATACTTATAAACTTGTGTCCGTTCAGAATCTTCCTGAACAAAACATGCAGCACCGACCTAATTATGCATTGGAAATAGCTAGGTTTATGCAGCAGGATCCAAAGTTTTTAAATAAAATTCTATTCACCGACAAGTCTTTCTTCACTTTAGCACTCTATAAAAATAAACATAATTGGTCCAGAGAAAACCCTCACCAAATATAGCAACAAACAATTTTATTGTTTCCATGGCTTTCTTGATACTAATATGAAACTTTTTTGCAATTTATAAATAATTTAACCCAAAATATCTCAAAAATGGTTCATCCAAATATCATCAATGTATATATATTTGAAATCAGAAAAAAAAGATCTTTCGTTGTAGCGCATAATATGCAGGGTGTTTCATTTGAAAAAGTTGAAGTTGCCTATATTTTTCAATTTTTTAATTGCGATATTTTTTTACTGATATTTTCAAAAGATAATATGAAAAAAATCCTACAATTTTTATATGAAACATTTTTTTCTATCTTCAAAAATAAAGCCTCAGAAGCCACGTAAATATAATTAAAGACCCTGTACATTGTTTTCTATAATTACGGACTCTAAATACCTAATTTAAATTAAAATTCTGTTAACAGAAATTATTTAATTTGTATTCTGCACATTCACATCTTTTAACATGTTTCCCGCATCTGTAAAAGATTTCCGAGTTCAAACGATCCAATATGAACTTGGAACTGGGTATATGATTTTTAACTTTCCTTAAAGTTCTGCTTAAACTTTAAGATAGGTACGTGCTAATATTTTAAATTTTGCAACTTTTCAACTTGTATAGGGTGTACTTACTTATAAGTTAAAAGAAACAAAAGCCAAATATAGAAATGGTTTTAGAATATTTTGTACCCAGTAAAGTTATTTCAGATTCCTAAACTTAAGTATGTATAATGAGTTTAGTTACATAAAAGAAAAAGTACATATATACATTTTTATATTTTATTGTTTAAGCAAGATTTGTCTCTCTTTTTAGTGTGTTTGCTTGCAGCCTAAAATTATGCAGATCGATGCATAACATATACACTTTTTTTTGTTAAAATATTGTTTAATTTTAAGTTTTTCGTATTCTTTAATTTTAGGTATTATTTTTAGGTTATAAGGGTAAGAATGTCATCTAAAATACCATGGTAATTCTGGTTGTTAAAATAATCTAAATTTTAGTTATTAGGCATTTTTTAGAGGTTAAAGAGTTGGCCTAAAGTATAAAAACCAAATTAATTATTTGACACTTTAAGCTAAATATTTTTTAATCCATAACAACGATAAAATATTATAATTCAGATATATTCGCTTTGGTTAGAGAATATCGTTAGGTGAAAATATATCGCTAATCCTAAAAAATACGTATTTAACAAAACACAAAATCATCACCAGTGTATTGTTCTGGCGGCTAGTTATGTTATTATTACAATGTTGGCATATAGTTGTCCTGTTTTAGCAATAAATATTTTATTATAGTGAGAATTACATCTAAATGATGCGTGTAAATTTTCGAATATGCTGTGGTGAAAAACATCATTGTTTTATAAACTCTTTCTGGTTACTAAAATTTGCTCACCAGTTGTTACAGTTAAATTTCAATTTTTTTTTGGATATTAATATATGATAAAAAAAACCTACCCCCTTTTCTCCAGGGTACAAACCAGTTTTATCTTTTCGTCCCCATTGCAGCGCAGGTGCTTATATTCACAACGATTTGGGTTAAACGTATTTCTCATTCTAATTATTTCTACATTAAGAAGCTTAGTAGAGACTTCAATATGTCATTGATTTTGTTCTATAGTCAGGAAACTGAATACCCATTTTACGCGAATTTTGGTAATGCAGATGGCAATGGATGATTTCCTCGATGCTACCAAGACTAACTTCTTATAATGTTTATTACATTTTATGAAAAAATATTCTTCTTTCGAGAAAGGGAACATTTTTGACTGTTGTTTGGCTTTTTTTAAACTTCTTACACCAATTAGAAACCTAATAATAAGGTAGTTTTTCGTAAGGTTCTGAAAGTTTTTCCTAAATCATTCCATGTTTGGCACCCAAAGGATGTGGGTAAAAATCGCCCTTTTTCACACATTATATCCGTAAAAATTCCAAGTTTCAGTTTATGCCATTTTATTGCAGTTATAAGGTGTTTAATATCTCTACTTACTCCTACAGCGATTTTTTTTGCTTAAACATTATTTTATTAGTAAAAAATAAATAAAAATAAAACCATAATTTAACATTAGCCATGGGCAAAAAGTTAATATTTGCTATTGTTCATAAATTTTTTGTGAACACCTGTCAACTTTAATCGCTTGTATCTTAGCAACCAATTAAACAATTAAACATTTCCATATATCAAAAGAACCATCTTTACGGTTACTTTCAAGCCTATTTCCAGTTAAATTTTTTATAAAAAATTTGAAATGATATTAAATGTGTTTTTAAGTAAAAAAATCATAACTTTAAACAATTGCTGGGAACTTCCAAATGAGCCGATTTTCTTTTTTTGAAAAACATTTAAAAGTTTAAAGTTTCTGGTATACGTGAGTAAAAAAATGTCCAAGTTTCATATTTTGGACTCTAACCAATATGCAAAATTGTCAATATTTTAAAGCGAAATTGGATTGCAAAATTATTGTGCAAAAATTATTAAGCCAAATTTAACAAAATTTTCCTTGATGTCTTATCACAGCAGGTTGTTTTTTTGGCTAAATCGAAAAGTCCTTAAAAAAATCTAAAGGACCCAAAAAAATTATCCAAAAACTAGGTTTTTTTTGTATTTTTTTGGTTATTGCCAAAACTTTTCTTCCCCGCCAACTTTTTTCTACAACCAATGTCACAAAATTAGAAGCAATTAAAATTAAAGCAGAGTTTTTCGATTTTTGTCATATTTTGTATATTTAATTAATATGTCAGACTTTTCTAAGAGAGAGCATATCTTAATTCTTGTTACATACATTATTCAAAGAGATAATTTTGGGTCTATAACAGGACCGGATTTAACCGCCCCTGGGCACTGAAGAAAAGGCAGCCCTGTCACCGAAATTTAACATAAAATTATAGTTTTAATATACCTACAGTTTTTAAAGTGAAACTGATTTATCGACGTATGGGAGATATTATACCAATTAAAAAAAAACGTCACATTTTTCCTGTTACGCAAGACCGTCACAGCTGCCGTAGGCAAGTAAGGAAAAGGGTTGATCTGATGTGTGCGAATGTGTTAAAAGGTCTTTTAAAATCGTCCTTAAAATTTAGCCTACTAAAATAATTTTTTTTTTAAAATTAATAAAAAATTTTTAAATATATATATATATATATATATATATATATATATATATATATATATATATATATATATATATATATATATATATAATATATATATATATATATATATATATATACTAATCCCCAAAATAAAATTTAAAAAAATTTGTTTTTTTAAAATAACTTTTAAATGACTGTACCCACAGATCCCAAAAACTATTTGCTTTTAAACTCAAAAAAACGCGTCGATCGCCCACAAACATGTCAAAATTGGTTGATTCCATCGAGAGATATAGGTCGAAAAATTTTGAATAAAGTGTTTTTTTTTTGAACCACTTGAGACCTTTCAAAAATTTTGTGCAAATCCAGGATTCTTTTTGTATATCCAGGCAGTTCCGCGTGAAAATTAAAAGCATCGTATGTTCCCCCAAGACTCACCCCATTATATAGATATTTTTGAGTTTGTTTATATTTGGACCACTTTACACCTTTAAAAAATACTGCGCCAAATTCAGGAGGCTTTTTGTATCATCAGAAAAATTTCCGTGAAAATTAACAGCATCGGACGCTCCCCCAAGACTGGCCAAAAATTATTATATCGATATTTTTGGGGTTTTCCCTATATTTGGACCACTTCACATCTTTTATAAATTTTAAGGAAAATTCAAAAGACCTTCTCATGACACTGGAAAAATTCGCATAGAATTTATTTGTAAATTTGAAATTAGCGGGAATTTGCAGGGATATCTGTTTCAACCGTTTTACTAATTTTATTTTTTTGTTTAAATTCTACCGATTTATGTTAAATATAAAGCTTGGTAGAATTTTTCATCATATTGGAGTTTACTTTTTTTCATAAGGCAAATCGAAAAAATATCTGAGAAATGTCAGTAACTGTGTTTTAAAATTGTGCACACTTTTTTTTAATAGGTAAAAAGGGCAGAAAAATTATAACAAATAAATAGATTAAATACATTTAAAACATTTTTTTCTGCAATAGTCAAAATGTTTAAACAGGAGCCAGTGACAACTTTTTAACTTAATAAACTTTTAATAATAAACAAAACAAAAGAATTTTAAGTATTATATACATAAAAGTGACAAAAAAACTTATAGATATCCGTATTAGGCGTCAATGAATCTGTTAGAATAATAAATATAAGCGTAAATATATGCGTAAGTTATAATGGTATATAATAGAGGAATAAAGACACGTAGACTCACGCCCCACATGGTAAACGCGTACTTGGTGCCAGGCACTACTGTGTTTCCAGAGCCGTGATTTTTCCATCTGCTAATTTAAAAATTATAGGCATTAAACATTGTTGATAAAATTGCAACGTGTATAGTAACTCTAAAAATAATTCTAATAATAAAAAAAGTAATTTTCTTTATTATAATGTAAAGATGATCTCAACACAAATGCACTTTTTAAAGCAACTTTGTCCGCATAGAAAATTTATCGCCCTGGGCAATAGCCCTGAATGCCTTTTAAAATAAATCCGCACTGGTCTATAAGTCAAATATTTTTAAATCAACTTTTAGTGCAAGTTTTTAAAAGCGTAAGATTAAAAAGTTAATAGGGATATAAATGTCGACGCTCATATCAAAGGTATCCCGCATAGCTTTTCCGCAAGAGAACCAACAATGTTTACTCTCCAGGGCCTTAAACCTATTTACCCAGCAGCTAACAAACACATATTCAGCAACTTTGAGTCTATATTTGAAAGTTCTGGTGGCAAATTTTTGTTAGTTCATGTGTTCATTTCTCACAAAATTTACACCAAGTAAACAGATTGTCTTTTCTAATGCCATCATAGTAAAATATTTAATCTTGGGATAATATATTATTACACATTTATAAATAAAATTTTTCTTGTTATGATAATAAATCTTTATATTTTATCATTTTTTTTTTTAAATCTTTGACTGTCAATCCGCTGAAGGGTCATTAAGCAGAGTTGTTCCCGTTCAAAGTTAAATTTTCGTTTTTAGTTTTAAAAAAAAGATGTTTTTCGATTTTTTTTTTTTAAATGGGTTTAATAAGTAATGTTACCATTTTTCTAATAATTTTTAAAAATAAACAATAAATTTTTTTACCCAACATTTCGATAGACTATAAAAAATTTGAGACCAATGCAAAAGTAATAAATAACTGCAGTTAAACAGGGAATATTAAGAAAGAAAGGGGGAGATGATAAGACTTGAGTTTTACTGCACGTAAAAAAAAATAAAGGAAAGGTAAAGCAAAAAAAATTTAGGATATCATAGAAAAGTTTCCTCAGCAGCGCTCTGAATTTTGAAACGGCAGAAATACTTTTCACGGCATGAATTTTGCTTTAATTTGATGATTTGGGCAAACCTGGACAGGATTTTAAAAAAAAACATATTGATTTTACTAATAAATTTTATATTTACGTTAAATATTAAACTCAATATTTAAAATTACCAATAATGAAGCAAAGAAAACCAACAAAGGTATTTTAAAACGAGGACGCAATATCCAAAGAAAGTAAGTGTTTACGTATTATTTAACCATTTTTTGTTAATAGAAATTTGAATGCAGAATATTATTTGGAACTAATCAAAAAAAATTTACCTACTTTAAATGATGCCTCCAGGAAAAATTTGGAAAGGAAAATAATGGGCGCAAAACAAGAAAATTTCACAAAAATAATAAAGTTATGGCCACAACCATGGGCCAGCCAGTACTCCTGATATTTCGCCAAATGACTTCTTCCTTTTGGGGCCATTTAAAAAGCCAGATATACATGAGAAATCTGGACGAGCTAAGAAATGCTATTTTAACATAATGCAATAAAAGTTAAATTTACCAGCTAGCCAATGTAAAAAGGCAAATTTATGAATGTCTGGGTTATTGTCTAGCAACCAATGAAGAAATATTGAAAAAAAAATAAATCTTTTTTTCTAAAATATTGTTTGTAAAAATAATAATTATTTATTAAATCATGAACGTTAAGTCATCCGGAGGTAAAATACCACCCCCATTCGGTTCTCCGGGCAAGGGGTACGTTTGGGGGGCCACCATCGAAAAGTCTGATATCGTTTACAAATATATGTGGGCTTATCTCTAACGTGAACTCTGTTCACCATTATCTTCAATCCTCCAAAACCCACAAACTATTTCTTACCGAAACCCAAATAAGTCCCAAAACAGCAACTAACCACCTCCTTTTCCCAGGTTTTGAACTCATTTCATCTTTTTGACCCCATGGCGGCGTTTGTGCTTACGTTCGCAACGACCTGGCTTGTGTTAGGGTTTCTAAGCTCGAATCGGGTAGGCCTGATATTCTTTGGCTTAAACTTACTTTCAGATCTTCTGCTAAATTCATCTGCTGACAATTCCTAGAACGAGTTCTTTGATTTCCTTTCAACAAACATTGACAATATTATTTCCCAGTTTCCATTGGCCGAAGTAATCGTCCTCGGAGGTTTTAATGTTCATAATAAGGATTGGCGAGGCTCCACAAAAACTGATACACAAGGCAGAGCAGCAGAAAATTTCGCAATCAGCAATTCGCTCACCAATCTAATTATGGAACCTACCTACTTTCCTAGGGTTCCCACCCATAAGTCTAACCCCCAGATCTTTTCTTACTTCCACCCCGAACTCTATCAAGATCAGTAACTGCTCCCTTGGTCGATCTGACCATGGTTTGGTCACCGTATCATACTCCACTCATTTTGAGGCAACTGAAAGCATGCCGCCACGAACCATCTGGCACTACAATTCGGCCGACTTGGATGGTCTATGAGATTTCTTTGCCAGCTACCCTTGGAATCCTACCTGCTTTTCTACTCGCGATCCTTCAGAAATATGTAAACAAATTACCGAAATAATTCAACTAGGCAATGAGACCTATATTCCCCACACTAAAAAGAACCCCATAACAAATCACAAACCGTGGTTTTCTAAATCCTGTGCCAAAGCCAGACTTTTAAAACTTCAAGCCCACAAAACGTTTCTTCAAAACCCCAGTCCCGAAAATCGACAGGCTAGCATCGAAGCAAGAAATCAGTATAATCAGACCATCTCAGATGCAAAAGACCGTTTTTAAAAATCGAATAAAAGATAAAGTTCTCTCTTGCTCAAATGGCAGTAAAGCTTTTTGGTCCTTTGCCAAAAATATTAGTCAGAACTTTTGCACAAATTCTTTTCCACCCCTAATCTCTGAAGATGGAATTGTCTCTACCTCCAAAGGAAAAGCCGAACTATTTGCCAAACAATTTGCTGCCAATTCTACGCTTGATCCTCCTATTAATCTTCCTCTTCCAACAGTCGTCCCTGTTTCTCATGAAATGTCCGATATAATTTTCAAAGTCAAACAGATCAAGTGTATTCTTTCTTCTCTTAATACTAAAGAATCGTCTGGGCTGGATGGCATACCAGCAATCGTCTTAAAAAAATGTGCTCCCGAGCTTGCACCCATTTTAACTCGCCTCTTTCGAATCTCTTACGGGCATTTTACCGGAGAGTTGGAAAGCTGCACGTGTGCAACCTGTCCCCAAAAAAGGATCCAAAAATCTCCCTTCTAACTATAGACCTATATCTCTTTTTTCAGTTGTTTGCAAGGTAATGGAAAAATTCATTAATTCCCAAATCTTAAAGTATCTGGAAAAACATAAGATCTTAGATGATAGACAATATGGATTCCGTCACAGTAGATCCACAGCTGATCTTCTTTCCTTTGTCTCACATAACTGGAACAAGTCCCTTGAGTTTCTTGGTGAATCCCAGATCGTTGCTCTTGACATATCCAAAGCTTTCGATCAGGTCTGGCATGATGGGCTTCTTAACAAACTTCCTTCTTACGGTCTTCCACCTAAGCTTTGCTCTTGGCTTTCCAGTTTCCTTTCTAATCGACGTATATCAGTTAGTGTAGATGGTCATTCCTCCAGCTTCTACCAAATTAATGCTGGGGTGCCCCAGGGCTGAGTGCTGGCACCCACCCTGTTTCTTCTACACATTAACGATCTTCTCTCTTCCACAATCAATCTCATTCACAGTTTTGCTGACGATAGTACCCTTCACTCTAGTATTCAATTTCCTAAGCCACCGTGTAATTCTGATTTTGAAAACAAGCGCAGGTCAGTGCAGATATCTCTTTCACAAGACCTCAAACTTATCTTGGATTGGGGCGCCAAAAATCGTGTTCAGTTTAATGCCTCAAAAACACAGTCATGTTCGCTGTCGCCAAAAAAAGTCTGCGAATGCTTATCCCTTACATATGAGTGGCCAAGTTCTGCAGAACAAAGAGTCGTTTAATCTAGTCGGCGGTACTTTTGAGAATAACCTCAACTGGCACAAACACATTTCATCCATAGCTGGAAACAATTTAGCGTAATCTTGGAGGCACTAACATGAAATATTTGAGATTGTGTGTCAGAGTAAGCTCGTATTTGTAAAATTACAGTAAAAATGGCAAATTTACTAAGTTGTAAAGAAAAAATAAAAAAAAATGTTTTTTATACATATAAGTGAAGCTTCTTTGTGGTCTAAAACAATGGTCCATTTGGACGTATTCGACCAAAATGTAACTTACAGGTGCAACTGTGCTTAAACTTAAAACCTTGTACTTTTTGTAGTAATGTGTATAATAAACCTCTAACCTAAAGCCGCAAAAAGTTTACTAAAAATATTTTTATCATTTACTAAACTTGACACAGTTTTTTTTTTAAAGGAAGTTAGTTTTAATTTGTTTGGTGTTATATTTTACATTAACAAATATTTCATACGCATTAACATATACATACCAACATTAAATATTCAAATATTTTAAAGTTATTAACATCTATCAATTTATTTATTGGTGTTTACTTATACAATTTAAGCTTGCCATTGTAAATAGAAGTAAATCTTCGTACAAAAGCGAACGAAATATTTATTTAGTGGAAACAGAAACTTCAATAGAAAACACCTTTAAATTTATCTTCCTGTTGTTAAGTTGCTCTTATTAGTTTCTTTAAGTTATTGCGCATTTGTTCTTACTTTCTACTGGCAGAAGGTAAAAATAGTCAGTTTAAAAAAATATTTTTAACGGTTTTTTTTTAGTGGTTTTGGTTAGGACCAATGACCAAATATCTTGGCGCTCCAATTAATAGCTACTTTGCAGGAAACTTACCTAATTTTGTTTATATAAGTAAAGCTTTTTGGTCGAAAATAAACAAGTGTAACTTAGAAGTAAAAAGACTTTTTATTTTTGCTTACATTAATATAAATTTAGTTTGAATAAAGTATACAGGGTTTTTTAAAAAAACATGCGCCAACGCTCGGCTGAAGATTGGTCATTTAAAAATAATAGAAAAAGTTATAATAAACATGTGTCCGCAATTGTTCCGTTACTGAGATACAGGGTGTTGAAAATTAAAAAAATATTAGGTATTTCTAAAAATCTAAAAACTCTTTACAGGTATTTGGTTAAAACTTTGGTTTAATTATGTAATGCATAGAAGGTAATTTTTCACACAAATGAATTAAATTTATCACCAGCAGAGGTGTGCATTGGGGTAAAAAAAATATATATATTAATACTATTTTAGAAAAATACGGTACGACACTGCTTTTTCAATAATTTTATTGTCTTTTAAAAATTCTTGCTTCTAATTTAATCAAAACAACCTTTTGGTATTTTTTGATAAATGAAACCGTTTCGGAGAAAATTGACAAAATTTATTTCGCGAACAAAAGTGTAATTAACATAAAAATCAGATTAAACATTTTAAAACAGTAAACATACTTCTAATAAATTAATAACTAAAAAATATGATGAAAATGACCCCCGTCAGATTCATTGCAGGCATGTAGCCTACAACGTATAGATTTTGGCACTCGCCGACAAACAACGATTTTTTTTAATTATTTGAAATGCTTTGTCCATTCGTTCTCTGGTATAAACAGGCGTTTTATACACAATTTCTTTCAAATGGCCCCAGAGATAAAAATCCAAAGGATCTATATCGGGCGAGGTGGCCAACGAACAGGCCCACCACGTCCAATCCAACGGGCACCGTATGTTTTATTAAGATAGGATTGAACATCGGCTGCAAAATGTGGAGGCGCCCCATCATGCTGGAACCACATCCTATCTCTTACATGCAAAGGAATCAATTCCGGCAAATCATTACTTATAAAATTTAAATAAGATTCGTGGTTAAGTTTATTAGGGCCCAACGGCCAATTATTTCATCGTCAATAATGCCGGCCCAGATGTTAACAAAAATTTATTTGAATTGGCTATTTTCAAATTTTTGGATTTTGTCACCCAAGTGTGATATTGTGAAAATTTATAATACCTTTTTTAGTAAATATGTTCATCCCAAGCAACCCGTACCTGGCAACAACTCTTGGACTCTTGTAAAGTGAAAAGGGCCCTTTAAAAATGTTTTTTTGTTCCTTACAAGAGGACCTGAAATATTTAAATCATTGCAACAATTCTTGTACTTGTATTGGGTATTTTAAACACTATCTAAAAAGCTTTTTTCAATTAACTGACGTGATTTTTTTCCAGAAAAAAAAATACCAAAAGGTAGTTTTGATTAAGTTAAAAGCAAAAATTTTTTAAAAGACTATAAAAATATTAAAAAAGCAGGGCGTACCTATTTTTTACGTAATATTAATTTTTTTACCCCTATGCACGCCTCTGCGGGAAATAAATTCAATTCATTTGGGTGGAAAATTCCCTTTCTATGTATCACATAATTTAACAAATTTTTAAACCCTAATACCTCAAAGGGTTTTTTTTGTTTTTTAAGAAATACCAAATTTTTTTTTAATTTTCAACACCCTGTATCTCAGAAAGAAAGGGTTATGGACCCTTTTTATTAGAATTTTTTTAATTTTTTTGGAAGGCCAATCTCCAGCCGAGGTTGGGGCATGTTTTTTAAACACCCTGTATACCTAAACCCCGATGGCAACACTACAGTGAAAAGAGGTCAAGTAAAAAAATTGGTTGACATTTTAATTTTCTAATGTAAATTTTAACTTATTAGATATTTTAAAAAATTTTAATTTCTCAATTAAATTTAACTTGCATAAAAATTTTTACAAAGTTAGAATTTTAACATAATATTAAACTGTTTCAAGAATTCCTCATAAATATACTTTTTTTACTTTCCTCCCTCGGCTCTGGTAGTTGCCCAATCGGCGTCCTTGTAGTTAAATTATTTTCAACTTAATCTTGTTACTACAAAATTAACTTTGTTTCCAATGTAAAATCATAAATGGCAAATTATAATTTTATAGAGGACCTTTAATATAAAAACATATATTTAAACTTTAAAATATTACACGTTCGCAAAGGATTTTTTAAATTTCAAAAAAACGACATTTATCCAGAATCTAAAAACCAGAAATTTTAAATTTGGGGATCTGTATTCGAATGCTGTTGCGTCTGATTTTTGTTTGTTCACGTGTTTATTTCCCACAATTTTCGCTCTTTGTATGTGTTCTCTTGCTATTGTAAATAAGTGTAAACAGTCGAACAAACAGACAATATGTTTAGTGGACGACAAAATTGTTTGCTAACACTCTTTATATATTTTATTTACAAAAAAAAACTTTTACTACAATTTTGGATATCCTTAAATCCATATCTTTTAAGTGACATAAGATATAATTTTAAATTAATAATATGCAGCACAAAAATTGTAAATAAAAAGTAGGTATTAATTAACTCAATTTCGCATGGTTTTGGGCGTCGTTCTAACCTAAATAAAAAAAGTGAAGGCATTTCAAAATTCAATATTTTCTTACTCTTGTTTTTATATAAGCATTGTGCATCAAAATTCTTATTAAGAGACCTCGAGAAGGTCTGGGTGGTATCACTTGACAAAGTGCTTGCAGCCCCAAACGCGGGAGCAAATATGAATCCTGAATGTCGACGTCGGATTTAATCCTGTTATTTTTTCTTGCTATCATCTTAATATTGCACCGCTTGATAGAAAAATGTTCTTCTTAGTTAAAAATAAAATTTTCATTAAATAAAAGTTTAAAATTAATCGCATTAAAAAATGTGGTATTGGGTCTTAAAAAAATATATTGACGCTCCCAGAAATTGTCATGGTTTGGAATAGTAAGTACTTGCTTTTGAAAATTTATTAAACCTTGTTTTTACCAAATCGCGAGAGCAAAACTCCAGTGATTTTAGAAAACAAGTTGATTTAAATTTTAAAATCAAGTATTCGAAATCAGGCAAAAAATAACCGGCTCAAAATCTAAGTACAAATGTTATTTGGTATTGTTTAGACAATTCCGCTAATAATATAACACAATAATTATTAACAGCCCAATTAACAATAAGAATACAATCTTTACAGAGGTAATGATTGACAACACGATTAACAGATCCGTAAAATTATTGGTTTTATTTGCCAGTACATTTTCTCTTCTTCCTGTTTATCTGATAGACTTCGATTTTTGATATTTCAATGGGGTTATTTACACATGAGTGGAATTGTCGAAGAAATTCAATTTAACATAGATTTTTGAGATCCATACCGCATTTAGGACTGTAGGTATTGCCATTATTAAATATTGCGATATTGTTGACTTACCGCAAAAACCCTCTCAATGCAATCCACTTATATATACCGGGTGTCTAAATAAGATAGGACGCCGGGTTTGAAAAAGTTATGCACAGCGTTGGGGGGAAAAAATTTTTTGTAAAAAGGTTCAAGAGAAATAGCTGGAAATATTTTCAAGTTTGAAAAGGCCGCTAGGGGGTAATAATCTTGAACCCAAAAAAATGATGTTTTTGTGAATTTTGCTGTATTAACCTAACAAAAAAAAAACCGAAATTTAAAGTCGAGGATAATTTGAACCTTTTTTTTTACAATTTTTGCTGTATCTCTAAAAATAAATTGGGGGGTTGTATTTAAAGGGTTTTCCCTAAAAACACCCCGATCTTCGAAAAGGGTAAGCCGGGGTTTTAACAACTTTGGTCAGTTGACTATTTTTGGGGTAAAATTTATTTAAATTTTGTTTGTTTTAATGCGCCCCTAGAGGGCTTTTTCGAAAATTTCCGAAAAAATGGTCAGTTTTCAAAAAATTAAACGCATTGGTATAATTTAAAAAAAGTACTAAATGATGCTTAAACAAGCTAACGAAAACCCTACTCGATATCTTTTCATTACCAAATTTAGGGCCCAAAAAAAATTTTATACATCTAAAAAAATAAAAGATTTAATTTTTTTGAGAAAATCAACCATTTCTGTCGAAATATCGAAAAAAGTCCTCTAGCGGCGACATGTCAAACTATTAAAACTTTAAATATTATAACATTTATAGCCCAACAAAAGCACTTGTGAACTGGTCTAAGCTTGTTAAAATCGGCTTAGCCGTTTTGAAGGTACAGAGTGTTTTTTACGGAAACCTTTAAATACCCTTCACCACTTTATTTTTAGAGATATAGCAAAAATTGTCAAACAAAAAAGGTTCAAATTATCCTTGACTTAAAAAAGAGGTATTTTTTTGTTAGGATAATATAGCAAAATTCACAGAAACTTATTTTTTTTAGATTCAAGATTGCAGTTACGCCCCCTAACGGCTATTTTAGAAACTTGAAAATAATTTACATTTTCTATTTCTCTTGGCCACTTTTACTAAAAATATTTTTCCCCAACGCTGTGCGATGAACATTTTTTGAGATACAGCCGGCGTCCTTTCTTATTTGGACACCCGGTACATTTTAATTTATTGCGTAAACTAATACTTAATTGTTTAAAATTTGAATAATATACCCCTTTTATATTTATAGCATGGCTGTTTCATTTGTTTAACTATTTACGTACCACTTTATCACACGACACGCGTATTTGTTCAGCTATGTTTACACTTATTTTCAATGACGACCAAATCCAAAGACACACTTACCAACATCGTATTTTGTCTGCTAAATAAACATGGAAACAAACTAAAATTCGGCGCCAACAACTTCCAAATATACGTCCTAAGTTGCTTACTATCCGTTTTCTACTTCCTTGATAAATCGGCCAGGACTCTAGAGAACAAGAAGTGGATAGGAATAGGTTTTGTAAAACCATACATAATTTAACCTTAAGATTTGAACAAAACACCTTTACTTTAAGAAAAGGTTCTCTACGGGATATTTCTCCCAAGACTCGCAAAGTTAATTTCTTTTAAAAAAGTGAAAATAAAATATTTAAATGTTGATAAATATTGACTAGGTTTATGTCCATAGGTCGATCAAATATGGCTTTCATCTGATTCAAAACCTTAAGTTACAAATTTCAATCCACAGTCGTTAATGTCACAAAAAAATTAAAAGTACCCCAGTTTTGGTCCGATGAAATTTGAACGTAAAACATATGATCTTATTTGGTTTTCAACTTCCAAATACTTCTTTTTTTACAGATTTTTTACTATTTTTGGTACCTACTCATTGTTTCCTCTATTTTGCAAAACAAATTGAAAAAAAAAGCTTAAAACATAACATGACAACCACAAAACACAACAAATTTAAATTTCTAACCTCAAAATCAAACTGAGTACGTACATATTGCTTACGGTCTTTCACCTAAGCTTTGCTCTTGGCTCTCCAGTTTCCTTTCTAATCGACGTATATCAGTTACTGTAGATGGTCATTCTTCCAGTTTCTACCAGGTTAATGCTGGGGTGCCCCAAGCCTTAGTACTGACACCCACTCTGTTTCTTCTACACATTAACGATCTTCTCTCTTCCACAATCAATCCTATTCATGGAGCGAAAAAGTCTACCAATGCTCATCCGTTGCATATGAGCGGCCAAGTTCTGCAGAACAACGAATTGTTAATCTTGTCGGCATTACTTTTGAGAATAACCTCGACTGGCACAAACCAATTACATCCATAGCCTCGGCAGCTTCAAGAAAGCTCTTTCAAACCAGAAAGTATTTCTCTTCTTTTAATCTGTATACTCTGTATGTATCTCAAATCAGACTATCTTTGGAATATTCTTCTCATGTCTCGGGATTGGCGTCTTATTAATGATCTCACGCTTACAGAAAGGCTTCCTCTTCTTGCCCACCGTCGAGCTGTATGGAATCTGTCGCTCTTCTTTAGGTATTTTTACTGCTTCTGCTTAGAGGAATTCGCCAGTATAATTCCTCCTCTGGCAGCTCCCAACAGAGCAACACGCAGTGCAACTTTTATGAATCCAGTTCAACTTGAGAGGCCCCAAACTCTCCGCTTTCTTCGTTTCTTCATCCCTAAAGTGTCCAGACTTTGGCACCTACTACCCGCAGAAGTTTTTCCTTTTTCTCTCAGACTCCAAATATTTACGTCTCGTGTGAAGAAACTTCCTTTCACAACTCTTAATACATCCACGGTATGTTAGTACTTAGGCATCAGCTTCGTGGAATGTCCAAAGATAAAAAAATATGTCAGTATGAATCCAAATCCTGTTTACACCATCGTGTTTATATCCAATCCAACAAAACAAGTGGATTGATCTTAAGGACATTATCGGATAAAAATAGGAGTACGAAACGTTACTAAAGCAGATACTAAATACCGGATATATTTTTTATCCGACGAAATCATAGATTAAAAGTACCTAAAATGTTATCCAACAAATTTAATCTATAAACTTTTAAAAATATGTAGTATTTAAAACAAATCATGCCAAGGTCATTATCAGATTATCAAAACAATATTTTAAAATAAGACATCTAGTATTTTGGTCTGTTGGCTTCATCATATAGTCCGAGAGCTGGTGAACGTCACTTTATTTACACTGTTGTTTCCTAAGTTCTGTCAGGTTAAATATGAAAAAGAGGAATTTTCTTAAGTCGTTGTGCTCGCGAGTATATCAGACTTCACGGACCCCATGTTAAACCCTCTCACGTACTTATTAAATAAAAGTTTAGCATTTCATTAAACCTATTATAATGGTGACAGGAGAAAATTTCTCTTTTTCATATTTCACCCGACAGCACTTAAGGTACTATTACCCATTAGAATCTTAAATAAAGACACATTTTAAATATTTTTTTACACTTTATTGATCAGATAAGGTAATTAAACTTTTTCTATAGTAATAAATAATTCAGATAAAATACATTTTTTTTTATTTTCCAAACCACGCACGAATAATGGCAGCAATAGGGCGTTATACTCTCTTACAACATTATTAAAATCTAGACTGTTAAAGAGACAATCCAAACTAACTTTCTACCGATCAATAATTCGCCCGGTAGTTACTTATGGCAGCGAAACCTGGACCCTAAATCAACGGGAAATAAATAAGCTTCTTGTGTTTAAAAGAAAAGTTCTCAGAATGATATTTGGGCCCAATAGAGATGAAACAACAGGAGGGTGAAAAAGACGCCACAATGCTGAATTGGCGGCAATGTATGGCAGTGAAAACATAGTTAGACACATAAAAGCTAACCGAATAAGATGGGCAGGTCATGTAGTAAGATCAGAAGACCACAGATTGATAAAAAACAGTATTCCTTGAGAGACCAGATGGCAGAAGATCAATAGGTAGACCGAGAAAAAGATGGAAGGATGCTGTTACAGCAGATTTATCTAAGATGGGAGTTCAGCAGTGGCAAGTGGAAGCACAAGATCGTACGAGATGGAGAGCAATAGTGGATGCGGCTAAGACTTACCCAGAGTTGTAATGCCAGGGAAGAAGAAGAAACCACGCGCACCTTATAGAGGACGCCAAAATCGACCCCTCAAAAAACACTGCTCCATGGAGGACAGTTAATCTCTGGAACGGCAAGTTTGAAACAAAAAAGTCAAAATGGGTTTTAAAAAGAAGCCCGTCTTACACAAAAATCGACCAAAAAATTTCGAAAAAAATGGCGGACGCTCAAAAAAAAGTTCAAAAATCGACCTTTTTTTCCGATATTTTTCAGTGCTACTTTTTTTTACTTTTTTAACAAATTCTGGTCGATTCTTGTAGCTATTAGATTCGGGGATTAACAGTCCACCAGTTGAAAAAATGATTTCGAGAAAAACGCATTTAAAGTTAGCCCAGAGCGCGCTCACTAAAAGTACCAATAGGTAATAGTACCTTAAGGAACGCAGTGTAAATAAAGTGATGTTTTTTCGAAAACTATTAGGATTAGTAAAATGAATGAAGGGTACTTACTCTTTAGACAGTAGTTAAAGGTTGGTATAAAATGTTGTCCAAAGTTTTTAACAATACGGGGCGTAAAAAAAGGGGGTCATGAGTGTCACAGTTAGTTTTGGTGCAGCTGGGAGTAATTTACAACACACATTCTTTGATAGCAATTTGAGGAGTTTTACTTGGTGTTACATCTCATTAAAGAAAAATTGGGATATACCTGGTTGCTCAATAATTATGTCTAAAAAAGTGGATTCTATGGGACCTCTTTGGGGGCCAATATCTCCAAAGAGGAGTCTTATACGAAGAAAGTCTATATGACCTTGTGGTGTTCTTTTCACGTGTTTTTTTCTTATCCGGGAGATTTACCACATTTTTCCGGACACCCTGTAGAATACATAATGCATAACATCACATGCCAGTAAATAATTTTATTTGTTTTTTTTTTTTAATTTTCTTAATATGTAGCATGTCTAACCAGAAACATAATCCTAAAAAGAACTGTTTATTTATGCCCTTGTCGAAAAATGACTTTAAAATCCAAGTGGTACACAATTTACATAACAATACAAAACATCCGCTGACAGGCTAAGCAAATTTCTACACATTCAAAAGAGGTCTTACAAAGCAGCTTAACAAATAAAACCACAGTTCATTCTCTAGGGCTCCGTCCTATTTACCATCGAGAACTTGGCAAACAGATATGTCGCAACTTAAGGTGTGCATCTAAAAGTTCTTAGTGCCCGACTTTTGTTTGCTAGCGTCTTTATTACAAATTTAATACAATTGCTATTTAAAATAAATTAAATTCTTGTGACAAATTTAATCACTTGCTTTTGTTTCTGCAAAACTTCAGAATAAATATAAATGACTGTTCTTGATATACGAAGTTATTTAAAATATATCATTAAAAATTTAAGGGTACATTGGTCATAAATACCATTGGTCTTGTAAACTTTAAATTTAACTTTATGTTTTACTGCCAAAAATTCCTAAAACTCGTCCGGGATGGATGGCATCCAGCAATAGTCAAAAGATGCTCCCGATCTTACACCGAACTTGACTCGTCTCTTTTAAATTCCTTAGGAACCCTTCCTTCTAACTATAGACCTATCCACTTTTATTTGTGTGTAAGGCAATGAAAAAAATCTTTGGTTTTCAAATCCTAAAGTATTTAGAAAATCACAAAATTTTACATGACAGTCTGTACGGATTCCATCTAGGAAAAATCTTTGGTTTTCAAATCCTAAAGTATTTAGAAAACCACAAAATTTTACATGACAGTCTGTACGGATTCCATCTAGGAAAGATTCACACCAGATCTTCTTTCCTTTGTCTTACACAACTAGAACAAGTCCCTTGAGATCTTGGTGAAGTGAGTTTCATTGCTCTTGACATTTCCAAAGCTTTTGACCATGTCTGGCATGATAAACTCCTTCCTACGGTCTTCCACCTACGCTTTGTTCTTGGCTCTCTAGTTTTCTTTCTAATTGACGTATGTCAGTTATTGTAGATGGCCACTCTTCCGGCTTTCACTAAATTAGTGCTGGGGTGACCCCGGACTTAGTACTGGCACCAACTATCTTTCTTCTTTACGATCTTTCCTCTTTTACAACAAATTCTATTCATAGTTTAGCTGACGATAGTATCCTTCACTCTTATATTCAATTTCTCAAGCCAGTTTTTAAGCACGATTTGAAAGACAAGCGCAGGGTAATGCAGACATCTCTTTTTTAGGACCTTAAATTAATATTGGATTGGGACGACAAAAACCTTGTACAGTGTATTGCCTTTAAAACGCAATTATCAATTAAAAAAAGTCATCAGCCAGTTCTCATCACTTAACATATAAGCCACCAAGTTCTGCAAAACAAAGAGTGACTTAACCTTGTTGGAGTTAGTTTAAAATATAACCTTAACTGGCATACATTACATTACAGTCTTAGCAGCTTTAAAAAAGCTTGAATTCCTTTTAAACCAGGGAAGTAGTTTTCCCTTTCTAATCTGTATACTTTGTATGTACCCCGAATTAGATACTCTTTAGAATATTGTTCTTATGTCTGGAGAATTAAATTGCCAATGATTCCTGCCCAGACATTATTTGATTGAAACTGAGGTTGATGATGCAACACATTAGTTGCATGAGAATCAGCTTATACATGTGAGATGTGTAAAATCACCGATACCATTTTGGTAAACCCTGCTTCATCCTTAAAGAGAATAATGCTAATAAAGTTTACATTATTTCGCTTCTAAAATAATCTTATGATATATATTATTAAATTCTAAGGCTTAAATAATAGACTAGCCACTGTATAAACTGTGAAAACTATTTATTACTATACTTATTTCTTGTTTGAGCTCCATCGAGTACCACTATAGAAATGCGACAAAATGAAATAACATTAACATAATGTGAATACATATTTAAATGGACACACAATAAAACCGAATACGGTAATTATCATAATTAACCACGCATCCACTAAAATTTTAAACAACCATATGCAAATTAGGTTTTCTAATTAGGCAGTAAACAAGTTTGGAGAATATTGGTGAAATAATAATTTATTGAAATAATGATAATATTTAGTATCTGGATGTTGCAAAAAAATAAATAATAATAATAAAGTGTTTGTAAACAACATAAGTAATTTTATTGTGTATTGCTATATATTGTATAATAAAAGGTTAAATGGCTCAAAGTGCTTAAAAAATGCACTGTTTAATTTTTGAAAGTGATTTCTTATTGAAAAATGTTTAAAAAAGTTTTATAAATATGGTTCTGAAAATACATATTTTTTAAGATACAGGTTGTTAAACTTTTTTTTTAAATATATTTTTTTGTAATTATGTTTAATACCCTGTAGCCGATTTTCTTAAGATTTTTAATTGTTATTTTTAAAATCAAGAACCTTATTTGGGCCCAATTAAATTAAAATTGTTAATTTTAGTGGCGTCTCAGGGATACCTTATCGAAAATAATTGTAAAAAAAAATGTACGCCGCTGACTCTTTTGTAGTTTTTATATATTTTTTGTTAGATTAAGCAACCAAAATACAACTTATTTGTCTTTTGACATTTTTTCTTATTCTACTTTATGTTTCCGAAAAAAAATTAACACTAATTTATTGCAAGACTTTGGACCCCATTAAAAAAAACTTAAAAAATTAAATTTTAATTTGCAACCAGAGTTAACTATTAAAATTCTTGACACCAATGTCATAAATTGTAATTTGTTGTGTAACTCTGTTATTAAGTTAACTCTACTTGCCAATTTAATTTTTTTTTCAAAAGAAGAAGATAAATAATATCAAAAATGTATTAAGTCAGTAGCGCACATTTTTTTACAATTATTTTCGATAAGTTGCTCCCTGAGGTGCCATTACTAATTTTAATTTAATTAGTTTTGAAAGAGGCTCTTATTACTGAAATAAAACTGACAAATTTCAAGAAATTTAGCTACATGGTATTTCAAATATTTACAAAATTATTTTTTTTTCTAAAGTTTAACAACCTGTATCTAAAAAAATATGCATTTTTGGCCTTATTTTTAAATAAAAATTACCTTTGAAATTTGGGCTTGAATTTTTTAAGCACCCTGTATTATCCCACCGTGGCTATCTATATAGATAAAATTAACCTTTTAATTAAAGATATTTTCAAGAGGCTATAGTGTGGCATCCATATTTCAATTAGTCATTTAATAGCTACAAAAAGTACAAAAATATTTTAAAAATATGTCTTTTAAGTTGAATGAAGACAACCATTGATCAAACCATGTGGCAGGTTTGATCAATGGTTGTGGATTAAATTTTATTTTATAGCACCTAGGTTCTTTGGTCACCCTAAAGGCTTTCTTTTCTTGAGGCCCTAATAAATTTTCCTTACCAGGTAATTTTACTAAAAACGTCGCACACATTGACATGTTTGGCAGTTCTTTAGGTAGCTTTAAATTAAATATAGGTGGTTCGTACACCTTATACAAACATATTTTTAATATTTAAGGCCTGTTTGTAATATTATTTTTTTATTTTTCTTTACTGTGTAAATTAACCTTTAATGTAAATTATATTTAAGTTTTAAGATATTGCCATTGCTCTAATTTTTATACTAATATTTTCTTTCATAATGGTGTCTGACAATACAACAATATATTTGAACTTTTCTTTGCTATCTTACTATTCTTCTAGGTTAGGACAATAAATTGTTTATAAATTTAGCCTTTGTAATGCTAAAAAAATTAAAATTATTTTAATATGAATCATTTTAAAAATGGGTTGGTTGCTTTTTTGAATTACATGTACACCAAATTTACAATTGATTTCTTTTGGGACACACCGACGTCGGCGAACGGAAATGAAAAACGTAAAAATCTAAAAAAACCTCAATGTGCATTTTCTCCTGATAACAATTCCTTTTTCTAACAAGGAAATTAAAAATATGAGAATGTTATACAGTATTTTACAAGTACTTGGTTTTTAAAAATCTACTACATTAACAAAAAATATTTAATTTATTTTGGTGCGGTGGCCATGTTGCCAAAGTAGAAATATTTTAATTTTATTTTTAGAAATGACAATAAAAATGACTTGATAACATTTTAAAAGCCTATATACCCAACATAAATATCGCTTTTATTATTAGTTATGAGTAATAATAAATTTAAAAACTGTTTTTCTAAAATTTTATAACCTCTAAGAACGCCAATTATTATAAAAAAAATTGCAAGTCTTTTACTTTTTAAACAATAAGGAATTAAAAATAACACAAAAAAGAGTAAGTTTTATTGAACAATCTGTCTTGATTTTATTGATGATCACTATCAGAAAACGCAAAAAAATGTATTTTTAATATTTCATGCTTCTAAAATGAATACTATAAAAGCTAACTTCTTGCTACAAGACGAGAATTTGAAAAGCATTTACCAAAACATACAGGATGGTTTGAAAAGTCCGTGCAAAATCCGAGAGATGGCACCACCGGCGCGTATCGAGGTTATGTTTAGTTAGTAGCATCTGTTGAATGAACGCACACCAAGTGTCAGCCATATTGGTCTATTTCTTTGTGTTTGGCATTCGTGTGAATCAAGGAAGTCGAGTGATTTTCAAGAAATGGACGAAAAATAATTTCGTGTGGTGATTAATCATTACTTTATGAAAGGTAAAACGCCTTAGGAGATTAAAGAGAAGATTGATAAACATTATGGTGACTCTGCACCTTCGATTATAACAGTTTACAAGTGGTTTCAAAATTTTCGGACTGGCCATATGAGTACAAGTGACGCTGGACGTTCTTGACGGCCTGTGGAGGTCACGACTCCAGAAATCATTGATCAAATCCATGATATGGTGATGGATGACAGAAGAGGTACGTGAGATTGCTAGTGCTGTGGGCATCTCGACTGAACGGGTATATAATATTTTACATAAACATTTGGACATGAGAAAGCTATCCGCAAGATGGGTGCCACGATTGCTCACGCTTGACCAAAAATGGAATCGTGTGAAGTATTGCAAGGATGGTTTGCAGCTGTTCCAGAAGAATCCGAGGACTTTATGCGTCGTTTCGTCACTGTGGATGAAACATGGATTCATTACTATACTCCTGAGACCAAACAACAATCTAAGCAATGGGTTACCAAGGGGGAATCTGCACCAAAAAAGGCGAAGACCGTTTCTTCGGCCGGAAAGGTTATGGCGACTGTCTTTTGGGATTCGCAGGGGATATTCCTCATCGACTATCTGGAAAAGGGTAAAACTAATACAGGTGCATATTATTCATCATTATTGGACCGTTTAAAAAACCGAGCTGCAAGAAAAACGCCCACGATTGGCCCACAAGAAAGTCCTTTTCCATCACGACAACGCACCAGCACACACCTCAGCAAATGTGGTCGCAAAATTAATGGAAATAGGATTCCAACTCGTTTTACATCCCACCTATTCTCCAGACTTGGCTCCCTTGGACTACTATCTGTTCTCCAAATTGAAGAAATGGCTGGCGGGACAAAGATTCTATTTAAACAAGGAAGTGATTGCAGACACTGGTCGATATTTTGCAGACTTGGACAAATCCTATTATTTGGACGGGATTGTTACGGGATTCGGCAGTGAGAGCTTGAGTGGCGTTGTGGAATCATCAGCCGTCGGCTCACCAGGTGTTCACTTTTTTCGGTGTTGGTTTTTACAGAGCTTGGGGCGCGACAAAAGTAGTTATTTTTCGGGGATTTGTTTTTTATTTTTTGGAATTAAAATTCACGGGATAATTACGGGGTTTTAACTTTCATATTAATTTTCTTTTTGTATTAAGGTCCGGGGTTTATTTTCTGTTTGTTTGGGATTTTAGTTAAGCTTTCAGCATAATTGACTTTAGCGTTTTGATAAAGTGTGGGTTTTTTTAGTGATTGTTGATCGCGCTTGCGGTGCTGATTATCTGCGTGGCAGATTGGGAAATCCAGGTGAACTGGTCAAGCGAGGGCTTGTGTTTTGGGTTCCGTGGGGATTCCGGTTTTTTGCAACTGCGGGAAAGTAGTCCTGGGAAATGGCGTTTAGAGGGGCGCGGAGTTTTATGGTCTATGGGCGTTCGTGGGGAAAATCTTAAAAAAGGAAAAAGGCTCTGGATTTATTTTTGTAAATTACTTAGGATATTTTAAGCGGGAATTATCGTCAGAAAGTAAGGGGAATTTTTATTGTGTTTGAATTTTAAAATTGTAAATTTCTTTTCAGTAAGAATGTCAGAAAATAAGTTAACAAGGGAATGTAATAAATTAGCGTCGTTAATGAAATTAAAATTTGTAAATGTTGTGTTAAATAGGCCTTTTATTTCTGAAAAGAACGACACCAAAGACCTGGACACCTTAATTCTGACCCACTTAATTCGGCGGCGCGGAGTAATGCCGCGACTGCCGATAAAGTGGGCCAGTATTTGGGGTTAAGGGGTAAAGAGAATTCACCAAATTCGGCACTGCAGCATTGCACGCCCGCTGCTTTAGCCGACATGGTGACAGACAACCGTGACTCCCGACCTATCAGGTGGGCGCGGAGCAGGACCCTGTATCGTAGGTGGCAGAGGCAAAAGCAGCGACAGATACAGGGCTCTGCTGCGTTACCCCCAGTTGTTAGCTCGGGAAATAAACAATATTTTACCACTGAGGGGGCAAGACAAGCCTTGAAAGAGTTAAATCAAAACCGTCGAATACAATTAAATTCTTTATATTACGAGGGCGGGCCCACCGCTTGTCTGGGTACCGCAGGTGTCACTGCGACCGCCTGTACTAACGATCGCTATTCCGAAACAAATAATAATTACCGGGTATCAGGGTGTGAAAAGGAAGAAACATTACCGGGTTGTGGTGCCCTTCAGGCATTCCCACCGGGGATAAATTTGATAAAAATGAGAAGAGGGATGTTCTCCCTACAAAACAAGACCAAATACGCCCCGATCCGACCAGGGTGTCGGGGTGTATTTGGCCTGAAGGGGTGGAAAAACCGACTAAAATAGAATTTAAGAACACCAGTGGCACGGGATGGGCTTTTGCAGGCCCCACCACCATCGAAACCGTGTCACCGGTAATCTGTGAGGGTTCTCGGGTAGACCCAGACCGAAACCACCCCTTTGCTAAAATGGTGTCACCCCGGAAACATAGTTTTATTAGTCAGAACTTAGACGAAAATAATATTTCTAATAATAAAATTATTATTCATCAAGACATTCAATTAAAGGCTCCGGAAGAGCCTGAGGAGGAGGTTTCGTGGTCCGGAGACTTTGCGGCAAGTCCGCAAAGGGCTCGCACGCCCGAGTATATGACCAGTTTCGAATTACCGGCGGTTGTAGTGACCAACGCAATTAAAACGTTAGAAAATAGACGTCGTGAACGCGAGGCGCGACATAAAGCGCTTTTCCGCGGAATAGAGGGTAGAGTGTCTAGCCCGATTGTTAACATAGAGGAAAGAGACCGCCTGAGAGATTTGGCGAAGCGCGGTGCGCTGTCTGGCCCCTGCCTGGTCCGTAACAGGGCCAAGGCCCCTGAGATAAGGAATATTATTAATGACCCCAATCGACAAGAGATGTTGTGCCGCGCGCATCTCAGGATCAACAAATTGGAATGTCGTTGGGCAAAGTATATAAGCCCAAAAGGAGACTATGTCGAAAAATAAAAAAGGTTTACCCTAAACAAGTAAGTAGTTTTTATTTTTGCACGGACTTTTCAAACTTACCTTGTAGTAACAAGAAAAACAAAAAGAAAACATAAAAATCTAAAAACAAGGTTCTGTCTAACTTTGTTAATTTTTAAATATGGAAAATGTACAAAAGTTGAGTACTGTTAGATAAATAGTTTTTTACCCAAAGTTTTAATATTATTATTTATTTGACTTTTACTTATTTTGCAAATTAAAGGGATGGTGTAGGGTGCTAAGTTAAATTTAAAAAAATCTGAATCTAAACAAAATTATCCTAATATATCCTACGTTTTTTGTAAAATGGGTGATAAACACAGTTGTGCTCGAGAAGTTGTTATTTAATAATGTAGACTAAATCATATCTTAGTTTATAATGATTTAGCCCAATTAGTTGTGTTTAGTTTTAATTAATTTGTTTTTATTTTAAAATAATTTAACTCGTACAAGCTGGTTATGTGGTCAGATTTATTTGATATTTTTTCTTATAAAGTTAATGGGTATGTTTGTTAATGTAATGTTACGATTTAAAAATTGCATCGTACCAATTTTATATAAATACCCTAAAGCAAGAGAGGTACACTACCTCAGGGAATAATTTTCGAGTCCATATTTTTTTTTCTTTATTTACAGCTAGCTCTGAGAAAGCTTTGCGTTTTACCGTTTTATTGAAATTTCTTTACTTCCAAAGGTCATGATAGATTATGGGTTATATTATAACTATCTGTAAATTAATAAAGTCTTATTTGAGCGTTTATGTTTTGGTTTTGGGATAACCAGGTTATGTTTATGTATCTGTCTGTGTGTAGAAGTAGTAATGCAGCATACCAAGGTGGTGAACTTATCATGTGTTTCTGGTTATAACTGAAAATCACACATAAGCTTAACCTCAAGCCAAATATTACTTTATCGTTTTCTTTATTATTTAAAAATTTTACATAACCAAAAATTTATGGGGCTGATATTTTTTAATTTTAAAATTGCCTTCTAATCTAACACACAAAAAGGTATGTACAAGAACGATTTGTTAAAACATCATGTTTAACAAATAACTACATTACGCAAGAAAACAAGTTAAAAAAAAGTAACCTTGCTTTAACATGCTAAATATTTTAGAATAATAAAATTTATCTTATTTATTTAACTTAAAACAAATATATATATTTTTTTATATAAAAAATTAATATATATAATTTTTATATTATAATATAATTTTAATAAAAAATTATTATAATTTAATTATATATTATATATATTTATATATATATATATATATATATATATATATATATATATATATATATATATATATATATATAATATATATATATATTTTTTGTACGTGTTATATGCGCTTAGTCTTTTAAGTAAACGACAATAAAGCTGCTTAAATATTTGAAAAACCAAACAATTAATATTCATAGCGTGTCAACACCTTTAATTAAAAAAATTTGGGTATAGATTTCACAGGTTTAATTCTTTTACGAATGGGAGGCAGACAGAATACAGATTTGTAAATAAGGAACATAATGAGGACTCTAAAAAGTTGCTTTTTAAATAAAAGGTAATTAAATTTTTTGTATGGCGTAAGCTTAATAACAGTTTAAATAAAAAAAATTAATGAATTTAATATAGCAAAATTGGATGTAATTCTTCAAAGGTATAATAAGGTTATTTAATAAATATTTCCCAATATTTATATTCCTTTTGTCCAGCTTTAAATCTTAATAAATATTTCCATGTCAATCTAAAAATATTTTAAGTTTTTTTTTATATTTAAAGAGAAACAGACCATACCTACTTTCTAAAATACGAGTAATATGATGTGGAAGAGTATATAGATTATCCTCATTGTAAAGTTTGGCAATTTTAAAAGAAGGCGAGTATTAAGTGTGCTTTTTCGGTATAACAACATATTTTTTACGTATAAATGGATTCATTTTACACGTTATTTCGCGGTATCACTCTATAGAAATATAAATTAATGATATTTATTGCTTTTCCATTGTTGTAAAGTAGATATTGGTATTCCTTTAATTTTTTTGTTAACTTGGGATAGTTCACAAAGACTTAAAGCCCAAGTACTAACATGCTGTGGGTATCTCAAGTAAAGTAAGAGGTAGTTTATTAACGCGGAAGTTAAAGATTTAGTTGTTTGGGGGGAAGCGAAAACATTTGCAAGCTCAGGTTTCACAGTCCAGACACTTAAGAAATGAAGAAGCAAACAAAGTGGACGTTTGGGTGGACTGTTAAAGAATGCATATGAGTGGCACTACTTGTAGCTGTATTGGCAGCTGCTGGTAAAAGAATTACATTGACTAATACCGCGAGAGATCCTCTACAGCTTTTTGTCGGCAAAAAAAATATTTTTTTGTAAAAGTGAGATCATTACCAAACAGGAAATACTTTTGCCAAATATTGCATATTAAGTTATAATACCTTTATTAGTTTTAATGTAAAAAGACTAATTAAATAAGACCTATATTTTGCTTTTAGAATTTTTAAAATACTTTTAAAATTGCAACTGCATGTTGACTTAAATAAAGGGTACAAAAACCAGTGTAAAATTTTAATTTAAATTGGGTAAACAATAAATATTTATAAAGTTAAACCTTTCAGCATATTAAGTGCATTGAATTGAAGAATTGTTTATATAAAAATTAAAGGAGTTGCTAATAAAAGTGGTTTTATTTATTAAAAAAAAACAATAAAGAAGGGAAAAAGGGATTTACATTATGTCTTAGAGGCCAAAGTAATAAAATTAGAATAGCTTTTTCTAGATTTGAAACTATCCGAAATTTATACAGGGGCGTGCAATAGCAAGTAGGACTTTTACAGTACATAAGAAAAGTTAGTTCTGGGTGAAGTTTGTTTTTAACAATGTTTAGTTAATTAATTGTCACCTAAAAATTTATATTGATACTTGTCACGTGATTGATTCTACGAGGACAAATTTGAAAATTATCACATGTTATGTGAAAAAATGAGTTCGAGAGCTAAAATATTAAAACCAATTTAACAAAACTATTTAGAACTTGGTTTAATTCCTATTTACTTACTTGGAAAAAATATAATTAAGAAATTGTCACTTTTGTCACATACAACATTCATAAATAATAATTTTTTGTTTTGGTTACAAGAAATCATTTTATTTAAACATATTAAATAATTTTAAATAAAAAGTAATTAATGTGTTTCTAGTTTATTATTCATTAAATAGAAAAAAATTACGGTCGACGTATGCCATAATTGTTTCAATGCCCTGTAACTAAGAGAAGATATTTTGCGCTACTTTAATGAACAAAGTGATATTATACTAAAATCTAACCACAGTGCTAATTATAATTGTTAATGTTATTTCCTGTTTAAGTAAAAACATTAAAATCATAGCCCATAATGGTCAAATTATTAATTTACATTACAATAAATAACTTTTTTTTTAAATTTGTATTTAAAGTGCCGCTTTCAAGTGACACCAGTTCTACAGAAAGTTTAATTTTTTTCCCCTTATTAATTTATGAAAAATAAATTTATTTAAATTATTTAAAAGTATTTATTAGATCCTTGTAAAATGCTTTTTGGGGAAATTGCCATTTTACAAAAATGACAATTCCTTTAAAATTAGTTTATATGCTTAAAACTATATTTTAAATACGTTTGTCCCATAATTTTTTTACATTTTACCTTCCAACATTACTTTTAACATTTCATATCACATTGTTTAAGTGTGCCGCCATAACAGCTGTCACGTGACAAGCGCTTTTTTTAGGTTACATAATTTATACCTAAAAAATTTTTTTGAAATATTTTAATAACACAAAAAAAAACCTATTTGTTTTAAGCTTTTTTAAAAATTACTCACAATTTTTTAAGGTGCGCTATACCCTTTATTATGTCTTTAAATAGATGAAGATGACAGCGATGTTAGTGAAGATTTATTAGATAAATCTGATAAATTTTTTTAATGTAAATACACAAATTTTTGTACCTAGTTTACCTAAAAATAAAGATATTTAAATTAAAAAAACTTTTTAATGTATCTTATGTAACAAATAGGAAAACGAAAAAATGTCAATTCTTGTCGGATTAGTGTTTTCTTGTAGGACTTTGTTTGATTTGGGCAGAGAACACACTAACCTATTATGTAATATTTTTGTCCTACAGTTAGTAATAAGAAAAATGGTCTTGTGTTATTAACAATTTCTGAGCGTAGGACCGGGATAACGTGCCACGGAATTTGTAGGACAATATGACTGTTAAATTATATACATATTAACTAAGTAAAAAAAATCAGCTGGTTAGTAATCATTTGGTGACCTCGTTATCGATACATGTTGGAGGGAGGGGACTTTTTTATCAAACCATACATTTTGTAGAACAAATATTTTTTCGAATAATTTAGATAATTATCTTGAGATTTAACAAAAAAAAACCCAGTTAGTAATACATTTTTGAGAATCATCGAATCAACATATTTAATCCTTGCTACCTCTGTTAGCTACCACAATGAAGAGTTTTCGTACAAGAAAATTGTTGGGCGTCTCATCAAAATAAAGCTACTCACGAAAAATTAGCTTGATAGTAATTAAGTGCAAAAATGGACCCTGGATCCTGGACTAGTATAGTTAACTATAATTTTTTCTCATATGCAACAAATGGTCGATGCGTTAGAAATAATAAAAAGGATAAATACAGCTTTGCAAATAAATTAAAAAAGTTTTTAAAATGTTTAGTTTATACTTAAAATTTGCAAATGGGCTGTCTCTGAGATTTTAACAATAAGACCTAAAGTCTAGTTTTATGATTGATACTGCAGAAAATTCATATTCTTGGCCCTTTTGTTGCTTTATAAAATATTTCCGGGCCTTCCATTTATGCGTTAGCCATCTTTATCATGTACAAAAAACCCTCAAAAATAAATGGACTGACAAAAATTCGTAGGCATTTCCGTAAATTGGGGACATCGTATAATTTATTTGATGACTAGACAAAGAAACATAAAAATATTTTTGTGTTCGCATATTTTTAGTTTTTATTTTTTGAATTCTTTAAAAAAACATAAAAAAGAGTTGTTTCGTTTAAACCTAGGCATGGTAACTAACTCATTGTATTCAATAAAAATTGTATTATATTCTAAAAAATAAAAATATATATTCTTTATTGGCATGACTAAATAAATTTATATGCAATAACCAAATATCTGCTAAGTTAAAAAGACATCCATATGTTACTAAGGGATTGTTTAGATGTAGAGTTTATTATAACTTTATTGCTCTTATTATTAGGTTTAAATTTAATTATATTTATTTCTATGTATTGCAGAATATTTTTCTTTATTTTTATGGATGACGAGCGATTAGAGTAACATATTTTTTTAAATATTATTAATCAATTATGATATCATAATCATCAATTTTTGATGAACAAAATATTCCTGTTTAAAGTTGTGTTGTTACCTGTCAAAATTAGATTTAAAAAAGTGAAAAACCATATAACTAATATTTTAGGTACCACTCAAACCGGCATTTTTAAAAGACCCATATATTTTTATTTTCGTAAGTAGTTTTTATTTTCAACAAAATTAAATTTCTGATTAAAACGTACATTTTTTTATAACCTAATTAACTGCTAAATCTAAAATTAAGTATTTTGCCTTTTATTTTTCTCAACTTTGTCCAAGAATATTGATAATTAAATTAAAAATTGTATGGATGACCTTCTTTTTTGTTTTGTTTCATAAAATAACAAAACAATATAAATACGTAAGAGGATAACAAAAGCCTAATAGTTATTTATGACATAAGTGTTGAAAGTACAATTTTGGGGCACAAATGTGGATGTGACAATACAAAATTTTTAAATAATAATGACGGTTTGTTAAATTTATATTTAATTTTTAGTTAATAAACTTTCTCTACGTTTTTGATTCGTAAAATATTCTACCTAAATACCGCTCGTGCTTTAAAATTAACCAGATAATTTTTTACTCATGAGTGTTTTCTTAAAAAATTTCACTTTAAGTTGTTTTATCAAAATAATTGTTTTAAAAAATTATGTACAATTAAAGCTTCTTTTTAACTATAGGACCCTGCGTATTTCCAATTTCTGGAAAACATTTTACCTGTGTTTTGTAATAGAGTTTGTGGACATTTTTATGTCACTTATATGTTCTATATTTTTATTTTAACAAAAAAAAACAAATTATTAGGTTCTTTATTTCTGACATGAGTCCGTTAAAACGTACTTTTAAATAAGTTGGCATTTATTTATAAATTCTAACAACCGTTGTTGATGCTAGTTGGTTACGGCATGTTTACAGGCACCAAAGACTAAGAATGCGGTTTTTTCTGTTCAATCCACCTCAACTACGGAGAATGCTAGAACTGTGAATGCAATTTGTTGAATTGTACAATTAATATAAATGTTAGTAAATAAATAAACGTTGACGTTACCTTTCATAATTTGACATTTCACTTTTAATGTTACTTTAAGGCACTAGTGCTTTAAAGTAACATTTTTAAGGCATCTAGATAGTGTTAAAAATTGAATTTTTAACACGTTTCTGGAAAAACAACTTTTTGATAAAAAAAGGCTTTAAATAATACAAGATATTTCAAAAAATATATATGTTGTTTAATGAATTTTTCTAAATGGCTTTAATTGTTAACCAAACAATTACTAACTAATTACCATTTAAAACAATGACCTAAATATTTACATTGTTGAATAATCCCAATTACACACCTCAGCAATGCGATAAGTGACAAGTGATATAATTAAGCTTAATGAGGTGTCGTAGTAAAGCTTAATTATTTCAAATGCAGATTAAATCGTCCAGAATTTACATTGCCCCGTAGGTTCTGTATAATAATAATTATAATTATTAGTAGAGAAATTGTCTAATATTATCTTTTAATACTTTACCATAATAATAATATTTATGGGAATATTTTTTTTTATTTATTTAGTAGTTTTTAGTGTTTGAATTTATTTGAAAATATGTATAAGCAACATGTTTTGGTTAGTTTGGTGGTAAAGCTTGTTAAGACGCTTAGAAACTTAACTGTTATATGTGACAATGATTAAGCAATTTGGTATTTAAAATAAGTTTAGTCTTAGCTTTCTTCTTGAAAAAATAATGGATTTTAGATTTTTTTAACAAAAATAATTATATATTATTATAATGTTTAACTCTTAAAATGTATTTGAGACTAAAAATAAATAATGTATGAATGTGGTAGACAATGATTTGGTACTAAAGAATTTCGAACTTCCATTGTTTTTATTTGAATAAAGACAATGAAAGTTAAAAATTCTTTTAGTCTTAGTAAGATTATATAAGGTTTAAGAATACAAGACTTGCATGATTTTAAATACGTTCAGAGTTAAAAAAAATTTTTAATGGAAATAATTTAAAAAATTAAAAGGATAATATTACTGGCTGCTCTTTAACCGGCAAATACCATACTTGTCTGCAGACATCTTGTTTAAACCTTTTAAACTTCAAATGCCGTATTGTGAAGTTGAATACAGGTTTTTTTTAACTCTTGGGGCTTTGTATACTGTCACCTAATTGGAACCTTTACATGGAACGTGAATTCGGTAAAATATGGGAATAGTTTACTACGTGCAGCACCCGGTATTTTTCCCCTTGGTTCAGCTAAGCTCTTAAATATAAAATTTTTGCTCTAAAAAATTCTTTACCCACATATCATGCAATCCTTGATGTTGATTTAAAAAAATGTTTTGAATATTTAGCAATGTCATTACGTCTTATTATTGTTTAAAAGTTTTTTAAAACAGTCTTGTCCTTGTTATCCTTAAAATTGATTTTGTATAATTGGATATATGGCAAGTTTTTATTTTAATATTTTATTATCCTTTTTTAAAAATTTGCTATACTAAATGTTATCCCTTATAGTTAAACTATTAATTAAATAAAAGTTTAAGTTTACTTAAAACACACACGCTACATTAGTCATTTAGCCTTAAGCTTTTGCAAACATTCCTAAAATAAAAAAGGGAATACAAAAAACTTACACACTCTGATGTAGCATTTTTTATGGCGTTTTATTTATAAAATTATTCTTTTACCATGATATTTTTTGGCTATTTAATTGCCTAATACACTACCATTGTTAATTCATTTTGATTAGTTATTTGTTTGTATCCTAATTGACTACGTTCTATATTGTTTTTAAATTTTATTATATTTATTTTTTTTTTTTTGTTTGGTAAAAACTTATATAACTTATTTATTTAAATATAAAGATTTAGAAACGATTTATTTACATGTTAAGGAATTAAAATCCATGGTTTTAAGGGATATGGTTAAAATTTAAGTTTAAAATTTCTGGTAAATTTATGTTTGTCTCTATTTAATGAAGGATAGTCTTTTGACAAACCATAGCGAAATGTTTTTTATAAAATCGTAAAGTGGGTAACTAAAACTTTAAATTTTGCGATAAGAAGTTTGAATTTTAACGATCGAGAAGGCCTGTAACTAGGGAATTGTTTTTTTTTGCCATTGCGGTATAGAATATTTTACTTCCTACATGTAATTTTATTTAGTCACCACATATTTACACAATTACCAAAGGTCCTAGTAATACTTAATAATAAAAAGGGTTTATTTGGTTTTTATACCTTTATTTACCCTTTTGTTTTCAATTTTACCCAAGTTCGTTTACCTTATGTTTCTTTCTTTATACATTAATCTGGCAACGTCAATCCAAATATTACTTTGTTGTTTTTTTATGAAATTAAATATTTAACTTAACCAAAAATTTATAAGGGGTATAATTTGTTGCTTTTAAAATTGCATTCTAATGTAGCAGATTTGGTATGTATAAGGACCATTTGTGAAAGCATTATGTTAAACAATTAACTACATTAGGGAAGAAATAAATAAAGCAAAAAGTAACCTAAATTAACATGTGCTAAAAATTTATAGACTAATAAAATTTAATTTATTTATTTAAGTTAACAAATACCTACATGTAGTTTTTATGACCACATCGATGTGCTTAGTGGTAAAAATATTTAATTAATGTTTAGTAAAAAATATTATTGGGTAAATTGAAATTAGTTAACACAAATATGTACTAAGTCTTTTAAGAAAAAAGCAGCGACGATCAAAATACTTAAATATTAAAAAAAAAAAAACCCAATTAAATTATGGCGAGTCAACACTTTTAATTAAAGAAATTTGGGTATAGATTTCAAAGGTTTAATTCTTTTACGAAGGGGTGGCAGACAATATAAGGATGGTAAATAAGAGGCATGATGAGTAATCTAACAAACTTGATATTTAAATAAAAGGTAATTAATTTTTTTTGTATGGCGTGAGCATAATGGGGGTTTAAATAGGAATAAGGTTTAATAAATTTAATCTGGCAAAATGGCGTTTAATTCTTCAAAGGTACAGTGACGGAATTAAAATCTCGTACACTAATTTTTCCCGTGTGATGTTGGCTTTTCGTACCTGGATCACCGGAAATATACCTTTTCTTGACAAATTGTTATCTGTCACACATTTCAAAATTATATTATTTTTTTTTTTTAATTTTGGAAAATGAATGAATAGAGAAGGCGGGGTAATTACTCTATTCGAAGAAGGTGTTTTTAGGAAAATAGCTCAGCAAGTTGGGAAATCAAGAAGCACTATTCAAAGCCTCAGAACTAAATGGGAAAATACAGGATCATTGTAGAGAAGGGCTGGAAGTGATAGAAGAAAATTTCAAACCAAAATCAAGATAATGATCTGATAGATTTTTTGCGAAACAATCCATTTCAAGGCTGTAGAAGCACACAACCAAACTAATTTTCCTGGGACAGTAAGAACGGAAGAAATCGTATTGGGAAAAAAATTGGAATTGAGAAGCAGTGTAGCTGCTAAAAAGCCATTTTTGACCGATATGAAAAAGAGCAAAAAGGGGTTTGACTGGATATTTACCGCAAGGTATGGTTTTTTGGGGAAAAGGGGGTATTTACGGATGAGAAGATTTTTCAATCTTATTATAGCGGGCAGATTAGAGTGTATAGGTGCAAAATACACGGTACGAAGAAAGATATACCCAACATGCTAAAACAAGTGGAAGATTTTCTGTTAATGTATGGGGTTTTGTTTTTTAGAGGGCTAGGCATATGCCACCTTTGGGAAAGATTTAAAGTCAAGCTTATATACAAACTCCAAAATGTTATGTTGCCATCGGTAAACAATATATTTGAACAAGAAAATCTTATATACCAGCATGACAACTGCCCCGTCCATACAGCAGAGTTTCGGACTGCTACTGGAAAATAACATTTCATTGTTCCTTGGCTCTAAGAAGCCCTGATATCAATCCAATCGAAAACGTTTGGGGATATATCGTAAAGGAAATTAACAAGAACAATGATTTCCATCCACAAAACAGTGATGATTTGTGGAATAAAATTGTAGAAACCTGGAATAATTACAATGTTCACCATGCACAAATGCTGATTGCATCAATGCCCACACGTTTAAACTTATTAGTGGAAAAAAAGGGGGCCCCTTTGAAATATTAAGCCATGTTTTTTTTTTTAAAATTTGAATAAAATAAACTATGTATTTATTTTGGAGTCATGTATTTTATTGAATATTAATTAAGGTGAGAAACAGGTAAAAAGCCAAGTTTACCAAAATATTCAAAATTCACATAAAATGTTAACCTAACTGTACGAAATTTTGTTTCTGTCACTGTAGGTCATTTAATCATTATTTTTAAAAAGCTAGGTTTTTTTGTACCAAGCTAATTTAAAATTATATTAAAGTTTTTAAAATACGGGTAATATGACGTGAGAGAGTATATGAGATATTCCCATTGTAAAGTTTGGCAAGTCTTTTCTTGTGCATTTTTGATATATTAACATATTTTTTATACGCGTAAATGGATTTATCATTACGTTGTATCACTCTATAGAATGTAATTAAAAGTTTTTTTTTTTTGTAAAGTAAATATTGGCATTGCATTGATTTTTTTTCTTGGGATGAATACTTAGAGCCCAAGTACAAACGTGCTGTGGATGTCTTAAGTAAGGTAAGATGTAATTAATTAACACGTAGCTTAAATATTTGGTAGTTTGGAGCGGAAGGAGAAACATTTGGCAGCATGTTCTACAGTATACACATTCTGAGAATAGAGAAACAAACAAAGTGAGAAGTACGGGGTCTTTTTATATGGACTGTAAAAAAATGCAAATGAGTGGCACTACGCTAATGGTCTGGAAGTTCGACTTGCCACCGAAACGTAGATTAATATTTGTGATTTTTGGGAAGTTTTCTTCTTTTTTGTTGCAGGCGATCAGCAAAGTTCATAGCTAAATTTTTCTAACTTTTGCCACTTCTTTACGATGGCACGATTTATTTTTCCGCAACACTACTCATTTTCTCTTATAATGTGGTAAAAAAAAAAAAAAGCAGTTTTAAAATATCCCAATTTCCAAATCTGTTGTGTTTTTTTATTAATATAGATAATATATTTACGTATATTTGCAGTGGCCAGTCACCACATGCGATCCAACAGCTATGGAGCGACAGCTCCCATGGCCCGTTGGGGCTGCGAAAATCTGTAGCTCACCAACGCTAAGGTTGATCACCGACAACATACAAAATAACTGTACGTCGTCACGGGTTGATACTATCCGTCTGAAGAGTTCAGAAGAACGAAACGATGTTAATTACCAGTGTCTACAACTAACTCATTCAGCTAAGCGAAAGCCAGCTGAAACGAAGGTTAGAGACATCGTAAGGCAATAGCCGACGATGATGAGCTGCTTTATCACAAGTGCTGACTGACCACTGCAAATATACGTAAATATATTATCTATATCAATAAAAAAAACAACAGATTTGGAAATAGGGATATTTTAAAACTGCTTTTTCTTTTTTTTTAACCACATTATAAGAGAAAATGAGTAGTGTTGCGGAAAAGAAGTGGCAAAAGTTAGAAAAGACTATAGCATTAAAAAGCATTTTTACGCTACGTACTCAAGTACGGGTATAGTACTTTTTCCCTTAGTCCCGGGGAACTAGTCTGATGAGCTTAAGAAGACAAACTGCCATGATGTCGGACTACGTCCTGCCATGGTTGTGATATGCTTTTGACGGAAGTTGTTGCCTTACTTCTTTAAGTCTATTCGCTCCCGTATCGTCGAACAAACCATATCCCTTCCCCAGCCTGATGACAGGCTACCACTGGAAGGTCAGCATGAGGAAGATAATACCGACCGCTCCTCATTCCCAGGAGGGGTACCATAACAAAAAGGCGGTTGCCGCTGGACATGGGTCTTTTGGGGGGGGAAGGATTGGGGTTTCTCTCTTTCAAAATTTGAATCCCCGGCTTGAAATCGGCATTGAATCTTCTATTTAGTGTAAATCCTAGGCCTAACATCGCCTTGCGAATCATCGTCGGCTATTGCCCAAAAAACGCTTTCCCTTTCCCTTTCCTGGCTTTCGCTTAGCTGAATGAGTTAGTTGTAGACATTTGTAAGAAGCATCGTTTCGCTCTCTGAACTCTTTAGACGGGTAGTATCAACCTGTGACGATGCACAGTTACCATAAATGATATACTTATTTAAATATGGAGTTCTAAGACCGGAAAATTTCTAGTTTTAACAAGTTTTGGTAAAAATTTTTTTTTTTTTAAACCCCAAATTTTTTTTTTTTTTTTTTTTTATGACACAGTCTTTTAAGAAACTATCAGTTATATTGATGGGTAATTTTTTCCAGTAGTTGTTAAGTGGGCGACTTGCACTTTTAATTCTTCGATCGGAGAGGAATGTAATCAGTAAATTTTAGAGAAAATATTAACAAAATTCACTATAGTTGCACTCATTGTTAACTTGTTTACTTGCGTTTGACGTAACGCGAAACATATGTCGCGCCCATTACAGAGACAGCGTTTTTAGCGCGAATCTTATAATTGAAACTTTAACATTTAGTTTCATTAAAAATACAGCAGATTTCCCGGAAATATAAAATGTATTGTGTTTCTTAGGTACCAAAAAATAATTTTAAACAATTTTTCCAAATCAGTTAAATGGCCTATTGTTAATTAAAAATTATAAATGAAATAATAATTTCCAAAAGAATTTTTTTCCCATATTCCATGTGTGGTCCAGGGATATGCGATTGGTTGTACTTAATTTTTTTTCTCGAAAACTAAGCAAGATACGAAAAAAAATTCTAAACACAAAAAAGTTGTATTTCTTTTTGCTTAATCCAAAAAACATTATAAAAAACTTAACAAAAGTCAGTGGCGTACAGTTTTTTGTTAGAAATATTCGTTCAGATCCCACTCGTGACGCCACTGGACCTAATAAATAAAATCAAGTTAGGGCCAAATTAGCTTTCTGATTTTATAACACCATCGTCAAATTACAACAAAATTAGATGCAGGGTATTTCAGATATTTACGAAAAAATATATTTTTTTTAATTTTAACACCCTGTACCTTGGAAGCTAAAAATGTTATGTTTTTTATAAATTTTTGTCTTAAAATGTCTTAAAGAATCGTCTGTTAAATTTATGGTTTATACTTAATTAGGACCCTGTTTAGCTTATAATAATTTTTAAATGTCATTTAATATTAAAATATTTTTTTGGTAAAAACGATTTGATATTTTTAAATAGCTTTTTAAAGAGTTTATTGGTAGAAAATTTGATAAGAAAATGACATAAATTGAAAAGAAACGAAAATATAAAAGACTGTTTATTTAATATGTTTTAAAAAAAAAAATTCAAATTCTATAAAATTTTAAACCTGATTGTTACACATATGCGACCGCCTGCTGTAGCAATCTAAACAGCTTTTATGCAATTTATTACGACCACAACCTGAAATATCGAAGAAATGCAACTGCAAGTGCTTACGTTTAAAGTACGAAGTTTAAAAGTTTCTTTGATGTTCTTTAATGTAAGCAAGCCAAACTTTTACCAAGGGGAAATATTCGTTCTATTTAATTTTGAAAACCATATTTCCCAGCAAGCTCGAAAGTTTAATATAACTTTGAAGTATTTCTAAAATTACCGTGGTTAGTGTATCAATAACTAGACGCCATTACTGCATTATATAGATACATTTATTTTAGTATTGCCTTAAAATCAAGGCAAAAGGTATTGAACACTTACTTAAACCAAAATATTAGTATTAGGATTTGTATATTATTAAAGCATTTTTTTTGTTTTGTCGTTGATTGTTTTTTAAAAAAATACTTTTAAAAAAAAAAAAGAATTAGGGGTTTTTTTAACTTTTTTTTTTTTTTAAAAAAAATTTAAAACAAAAGCCAGATCCCGCAAAAAAAATTAATGAAACTTTTAAAAATTTTTAAATGCATAAAATAATTTTTTTTTTTAAAAACCCTAAAATTTTTTTTTTTTTTCATAATTAATTAAAAGTTTTATAAATCTTTTTCCTTATTCCTTAGGTTTTTTAACCTATTTTTCTACAATTTTCGGGTTACCTTTCCTAGGCCTAAGACAAAAAACCGCAGTGGTTTGGGACTCTGTAGTATTGCTTATACTAGATCCATTTCTTTAGATTTTTAATGTCAAGATTTTTTTTTAACCGTCGGAAGGCTGCCCATCTTTAATCTACATCCAATAAAGGATACAAAATTTCGCTTTTAATTATAGACCTGTTTTTTCTCAGTTGTTTGCAAGGAAATGGAAAAATAAGCAATTTTTAAATTTTAAAATATCTGGAAAGACTTTATAACAAACGGATTTAGTCACTAAAGGCAAACGGATTTCTTTTTTTTTGAAACAATATATAAACCTTAAAAGGTTTTTTTTTAATTTGGACTGCCAAAGGGCTGAGGCCTAAATACTTTTTACCGTGGGTTCTTAAGTATGGTGAGAGGGGGGTTTTTTCACAGGGACTTTAATATTTGGAGACTGGGGGCCCTTAGTTAACTTAAAAAATGCATAAAAGTTGACTACTGTTGCTCTGTTAAAGCTGCCAAAGAAAAATTTACTGGCCAACTCCCTGAGGAACCGAAAAATAAATTTTAAGAGCGACAGATTTCCAAGCTGACGGTGGGAAAAAGGGAACGCCTTTCTGTAAGTGTGGGCGTAATAAGAGAAAGCTCTTTTTAAATGAGTCCAGAGTGTTGTGGAGACGCCATTCCCCAAACATTAGAACAATATTCTAAAGA